>PVIY010007817.1:0-80111 GCA_004026745.1 Myrmecophaga tridactyla | reverse complement strand
TTTCTCACGCTCTCTTTTCCCTCTCAGCCTATTCCGTTCCTTTCTTCCTTTTAGCTCTCTCTATTGCTTCATCTTCTCTTTCATCCCAGTTGCTCTATCTTATCATACACCTCATGAACCAAATATGAGAAAGTTAAAATTAAATACAGTTATTGTCAAGTATATCGAGTAACTTGGGTGCAGTTTTAAATTTTGCTGAAAAGTTTTTTATTCCTATTAAGAATCATTGCGACCTCCATACTTTATAGTAATTCACGAATTAAACTTTATTTTCCTATTCTATCCCACCAGGAGAAAAGCATGTGACCCTGTATTAAGGATCTGTATCTTTACATGAAAATTTTCTCATTAATGTGTTTTAGTAATATGTTCAATATTATAGTGAACAGCTTGGAATGAAGGGATGTGAGTTTTACTTCAAGTTTAACACTGAGGAGTTGTGCCTTTGAGCAAGTCACAGAATTATTCTTTGGAAACTTACATTTTCCTCATCTTCATCTGTAATTAGAGGTTAAACAAGATTATCTTCCCACTCTAAATTTCATGATTTATTATCCTTTACTCCAATATATTTTTCCCATCTTGAGGCCATGACCTAAGCTGAGTCATAATAGCATGTTTTAGCAAGCATGTATATATTTCGAATCCAACTAAGTATTACCTATTGATATGAGTCGTGTATATCAGATTTTTCTAAGGCAGTGGAAATCCATGCTAAACTATAACTCCAGAACTGAGAGTACATCTTTCTGTGTTATATTCTCTACTCTAAACATGAATTAGTCTTTAACATTTGGGGAGGCACAAGCTCCACAATTAACTATGTGTAGATTAGTTGCTTACAGTAATTTTCAGTAAATATTTCATCCTGGTTTTTTTTCCTTTGTCACTCAGCACAGCTCTTGTTAACTATTATTGCATACTTTATCACTTATTAAACATCACTTCTAATATTCATTTTTCTATTCCTTACTATAAGACTGTGAGATGGAGACTGTATAGATTGTTATAATTATTCCCATCGGCAGTTGAGGGTATTGCAGCATTCTGAGCATTATTGAGATTTATTTGAGGTTGTATAGCTTGCAGAGCAACAAAACTCTAGGCTGTTGGTCTCAAAATCCAATGCTCTTTGTATTATATCTGAAAGCCCACCCTTCCTTACCCTAGAATCACAGGAATATAATTTTTATTTCTATGCCCACAAAACATTTCTTACCCCAATTTATAAATTACTCATCAGCTCATCTTCTTATCTATAAAAGAAGGAAATTGAGAAGATCATTTCCTGTTCCAGCTCAAAAATTCTATACTTTAACAAAAGCCAATCATGGTAGCATGGGCATGCTAATTTTAAAGTTTTCAGTGTCAGGGAAATGATGTTGCTCATGATAGAAGCAAGGCAATGTTTAAAGGAGCTAAAGAACAAGGTGACCAACATTTGGTAAAGACTTGCCAGGATGTTAGTGAGAAAGAGGGAGTAGCAAATAGGTGAACTAGCAGGTTTATGTATTTTTTAGGTTAACATATTCCATGTGAGTCATACTTAGGGTTTAACTACACAGACATAAAAACTAAGACACTTCTGGCCTCATGTGACTGCTTTAATGACTTCTAGTTGGTTCTATACAAGACAATTTTTTTGGAGTGTCTGTTCACAGCAGTCCTCTCAACAGCCCCCCCTCTCTGATTACAGAAGTGAACCCGCCTTTCTGGGTACTGAGGACCAGAGCAGGGGAAAAGGTCCAACAAGTTGGGCCAAAGAGAGCTGCTCCCTGAACCTGGCAGTTGGGGGCCACCTTCCTTTGCAGTGCTTCTCAAGGCCAAGCCAGCCAGGGAGACGAGAGAAAGAAATCAAACAGATAAGCAGAAAGCAGCAGTGACAAAGACAGAGCCAGATTCTGGCTTTCCTGTCCCCAGCTCCAGTCCTTTCTGAGGCCCAGATGCTCTCCTGATTTGGAGCTCCACAAGACGCCAAAATAAACTCCATGTTTGCTTAATTGAACTTGATTTCTGTTCCTCCATGGAGTCCTAACCAAACGCTTACCATAGGAATCCAAATTCCCCAGCCCTTGATAGCCGTCAGGTACTGCTCGTATTCTGGACTCCTGACACTTCATTTGTTCATTCACTTCTACAAGTACCTATTACATTCCAAGCACTTCTCCAGATGCTGAAGATACATCAGCGAACAAATCAGATCAAAGTCCCTCTCTTTTTCGGAGTTTACTTTGACAATTCGGTCAAATGGACAGGGATGCTATTTTCAATGCATACACCGCCACACTTCCACCTCAGTATCTTTATTCACAGTTTTCATTTCTCTGGATAGAACTTTCCCTCGTCTAAACATGGAACGTTCTACCAATAATTTGAAGGCCTATTTCAAATATTTCTTTCTTATCTAAATCTATTCTGTTTTCTTAGTAGATAATATTTTGTTTATTATTAACTAAACAATTTCATGTTTTATTTTATGGAATATGATCATTTTGAATTGAAAGCATTGAGCAGAAGTGAAGAAATGACTGTTCTGATATAGATTCTAAAAAAAGGGGAGTCATCCTGCCCATTGCTCATCAAATACCTTTAACAAATAGCTCCTCATTCTATATACAACACATTTCATTCAGCAGAACTGAAGCATTTTACCAACATTGTTAACATTAGAAATTCCTATGGAAGGACTGACATAAAGGAAAAATATGAGGTATGTATTAAGTTGCTTTTGTATACACTTAAAATCACATACTTATAAAAAAGAAATTGGAACAAGATGCATTAAAATGAACCGTTGTCTGTTCTACTTTATATCACAGTTGCACTTGTTCCTTTCCACATTGTGCTGAGAGTCCTATATGCATCCCTTACCTTTCCTCCTAGATTATCAACTCTCTATACAACCACCTCTACCTTTTAATCATCTTTGTTGTAGCAAGTTAATTCAGTGAGTTATAATTTTGTCTTTTTCTCACTACTATGCTTCTAAATTAAAAGAATGAAAAGGTAATCCTCCCCCCTTTCCCCACCCTTAAATTTAGCCATTTCAGGTGACCCTCTGTTATCGTGCTCTAAAAGGTGGAAGGGATTTACTTGCCATTTCCTATGTGACGGACGATATTTCTCCCACCTGTGAACATGTGCGCTTCCTAAACTGGCTAAGAGTTTAGGTTATGCCATTTCAATGAGACGGTTCCCAACAGGGGAAAGAAAATGAAAGCATAATATGTCCTTCAGTCCTTACATAGTTCTGTCGTCGTGAGAGTTTGGTTCTCGCTGTTACAGTTCTGGGGGGCGCTAGCAGCAGTTCACTGCTCAGTGCCAAACAGCAAAGGAAATGCTATAATCACAGTCAATACTATCATCAACGACATCACCAACGCCAGTAAATCTTGGTTACTAATGAGGGAAAGCAGTCACTCGGGTCACAATAAGCGGTGCCAGGGCATTTTTTCTGTCCGTTCTAAGACAGACAGAAGAGTTTCTTGTTTCAGTTAGAACCTTGAGAGAGTTCAAGGGCAGAGTCTTTAACACCACAAGGTTGGAGATCAGTGGATTTATATCTGAATACTATTTAATGTTTTCCTGCATCAAAAAAGGGAATTTGTTATCAAAAAACATTTTACCTGATGTCCATCTCTTGGCGTTTTAAAGCTTTTATTTAGTTGCCTTATAAAAATATTTTATTAATTAATCTGAGGCATGACAAGGAGAAAGGAGGCATCCTTGGTCTTTGACCAAAATTTCCCAAAGTAATGGCCAAATCATTAGGTTACTTGGGCTGGACTTCCTGACACGGAGAGTTATAAATAGCATTTGAGTGTTATGGCAGAAACCAGTTCCAGACTCTCCCATAATTTATTTGGGAATCTTGGATCACCAAATGCCATGAAGTTAAGTCTTCCCTGAAGGAAAGCAGCACCTGGATGCTGGTGGCTGCAGTGGACCTGGGGGTGGCTTCCCCAGGGGGGATGCTGTATAGTCAGTCTCGGGGAGGTGGCAGGCCCTCTGCTGAGACATTTGCACGCCCATAGCAAGTTGAACCCAGGCTTTATAATTACAAATCCAGCAGACTGCTGTATTGCCTGGACTCAAATCCTGGCTTTGTGAATGAAAAATGAAACTCATTTGAAGCATAGCACTGATGTGATCCTGTAATAAACGTTTTACTCCTTTAGGACTTTGCTTTTGTAGCATGAATTTCCCAGTGATAATTTGGATAGGGATCATTCTACAAAGAGTTACTACCAATTACTGGTTCTGAGAAAGTTTTTGTTTTTTTACTGACAAAGCATTTACTGACAAATTTCCCTTAGCAGCCCTTATTTTAGAAATAGAAATAATTTCCTCGCAGAAAATATTAAACTCAGATCTTTATTTTCAGGTTAGTTTATTCTTTTAAAAAAATGAGCCAGAAATGAATGTGGAATTTACTTGTTATTAGATAAATAAAGGAAGAAATGACAATTAAGGATCCTCTTTTAGGACTAGAACCAACCAGTTTTTCAACAAATTTAATGTTACAATTTCTTGAAAGCACATAATTGGCCTAAGAGTTTCAGAATATCCTGTAGGCGAGAATTATGCCACTGAGCTACCATCGCACCACCCTAATCAGCTATTTTTTCAAAACATAATGTCAAAATATTTTAAAGCCCCCCCCACTGGAATTTCCTAAACAAAAAACGTTTGCAATCTTTGAGTCATAGATGATCGTTTTTTAAATGATATCATAGTAGCCTAAATTATTGAAATAGCTTTTCTTACTGATTCGATTATGATGTTTCCAAGTATCTGTAGAATCTTTGCAGTGTGTTTGCAGGCACACACATAAATACTTAATATTTTATACAAAGTTTCTAAAAAAATTTTAAATTACCCTCAGTTCCCTCTCTTTCTTTTTGGTGGTAGAGGAGAAAGAATGGTAAAGGTCTTTCTTTTTACACAAGGCAGTAGCTTAAAATGATAAAGAGAGGAAGGAAGGCAGTGGGATTTTCATGGAGTTTAACAGATCCCCCAGTCTCCTCTTTCATCCAGAGCTCTGCAAACCAGAGTTTTATTGTAAGTCCACAGATGACCATTTCTAGGGACGCAGTTACATCCTGATGGGAGACTCACTGCAATTTCTTCTGAATTACACCAGCATCCTTTGGTATTGGAGAAGGAAATAATGGTATTCCCAAACCAAATAAGCAGGATTTTTGGATAAGAACAAAGCAATAACACATAAACCCAGTTTCTCAAAGGGTAATTAAATATATGGACGTATTGCATCTAATGAGGTCAGCACTGTGAGATAGGTTCAAAATGTGTATTAACTTACAAAATTACATTTTTACCACTTCATACAAATCATCATTCCCTTATTATATCACTATCCAAGCATCTGATAGCAGTTAACTGCAACATAAGAAAAATCACTTTAGTGTTCCATTTATTTCTTCAATTTTACATCTATTATTTGGAGAACTTTAGAGCTTTTTCCTTTAGCTAATGTGTAAGATACATTATCAGCTATTTTTCAAATCATCAGATTCTTTGCCTTTCCCCAAACCAGACGTGACCCATCACACTTTCATTACCTTTCTATTTTTCTTCTCTTGTTTCCTCTGCTTGGAGTACTTTCTCTTTTCTGGTCATGTATTCCCTCAACCTTCTCTCTGTGACCCTCCCACCACATGACCCCACTCTATATAATCTATTTGAGAGCAAAAAAACTATGTTGTATTAATTATTTTATTCCCCTAACATATTCCAGTGCCTGTGGTTGAATTAAAGTGTTTTCTGAAGATGAACTGATAATGTTTCCTGAGACCTGATGAACTTCACCCAATTGGCAGGCAGAAGAAACTAACTTTTTAAACCTCAAAAAAAAAGAAGGTCAATTGACATAAATCCTTCCTGCTGCTTTATGGAGATGTTTTTGGTAATTATGGAGGATTCTTGGAATTGTGGGGCAAGAAATTTCTACAGACCATCCACACAAAGGCTCTCATTTAAGATAGGAGATCAATGTCCTAGGTCACATGGATGGTTTTGTACCACAAAGTCCATTGAAGTTTTAACACAGCATGTAGAAGCAAAATGGAAGTCAGTGGAGTATTTCCAGATATGCCACCATTGATTTTCACTCATGTTTTGACAGAGATGAATGTGATGGAGTGAATGATTGCAGTCTCTGTTTAAGAAGATGATGGACTCACCAACCTTGTTTTAGGAAAGGGTGAAGAAAGTGACCGTTCCTCAATCTAGCCCCACATACTCCTCTTAAATATTACCCCCAAAGTGCTGGGGCTCAAGGACATGAACACCAGGCAGGCAGAGTGTAATGTTGACTGCTTTCAGAGATGCAGAAGCGAAGAGAGTTGCAGAAAATATCCAGGAAGTAAATGGTTTTGAAGTTTTAGAATTTCTTTGGAAAATCAAAATATAAACAGAATATATTTTCTGTTTCTTTAGGCTACTAAAACCATCTTTAAATGACAATTATCTTTCATATAAGGAAACACAACTAATGTTTCACAATCCTTAAATTTATCCCTCTTTGTTTAAACATATCTAAAGGCTTAATAAAACGTTGGCCCTTAAGACAAGATCAAGGTATATCACAGTGTTTAAAGCATTATATCCGGTTCTCCTGCCATAGGAAAATAAATAGATAAGTTAATAAGTAGTTAAGTTATAAATAGATAAGTTAGTAAGTAGATAAGTTACATTTATTTACATAAATGTAAGTAAGAAAATGCATGAGCATTCAGAAAAGATTAAAAGTTATTGTGCTGTGTTTTATTCTGTGTATAAATGCAGCCTTTGCTCTCTTTCTCTTCTGAAGCCAATTTAATTGTAACATTAAACATTATGTTTGGATTGTCCCCTGATCTATTTCATGTAGCATTTCCCTCACCCCTTTCCGAAGAGGAATCAACTAAAGCAATTGCTAAGAAAAAGATGATTGATACTTAGTGGAACCCAATACCATTAAAATGTCATTTAAATATACTTTTCAGTTTATCATATCAAATGTCTACATATTGAAGAGGTTAAATTAGATTATTTTTATGGAGAGGGCTTTCTTTACATTAAAGAAAGTAGTTGGTATTTATGGAGAGAAGCTCCCTATTTAGAGAATAAAACTGACCTTTGCCATAACTGAGCATAAGCAAATATTTAGTTCCTGTTTCCCTAAAGGATTTGCACCAACATCTTTTTCCTCATGTGCTCAAAGACAGAAGCCATTAACTTTAACAGAAGCATAGCAAAGCCATCCATAATGTATGCATGTGTCATTAGAATTAGGCGCTGCCATATTTCTCAGAGAGATTAACGTCCTCTGGGAAACATATTGAACATCCACCTTCCATACAACCCCAAGCAGTTGTGATCTTCAGAAATCCAATTACAAATTCACACAAACTACATATGATTACATCCTTTCTTCTTCCCTCTTCCACTGGGAAAAGCAACATTTCCATCCTGGGTCAGATAATAGAGGTCATTTGGGGTTTCAAATGACCTACTCCAGGGTTTCATACTCTTTAGAAGAGATCAGCAAGTGAGAAGGAAGAAGATGCGTGGAGGGCCAGACAGTAATTACATGTAGTCCATTCCTTCTGGACTGCCTTACAAATCTGTGGGTCCCTGAACTGATTTGGTACTTCTATGATTATTCCTTTTCATATCAGACAGAGCAGAGTACCAGGATATCTCACCCACACCTGGAATTCCTTGGGGCTTGGGCATGGGGGAGAGATGCTAGAAGCTGTGCTCTCAGGCCAATATAAGGCCTTCTATACATGTTTACCCATGGTACAGGGAAAGGCAGATTCCTCTACCCTTTACTGGATGTTGAAATGACAATCATTTCATTCCAGTATTTTCCCTCACCCTTGATATAAAGGAGGGTCAGAGTCTCTGCATTTGTTTCCATGTTCTAGTCCCTCTTTTAGAAAGTCTCTTTTATACCACAGTTGTTACCATCGCATCAAAGTAACCTGTGTCTCTCCTCTCTGTGGGGAAGAATTGACTAAATAAAGCAGGTAAGGATTTCTGGGTCTGCACCCCTTTAATGAACACATATGAGATGTTCCCGTTGACATTTCCGCTATCCTGACTCTTACTACAATTAAGCAAACACAGAATATGAATCTTTCCATGATTCAACAGTGATGAAATGCTTGACAATCTAATTTTGGGAATTGCAGGAAAAAAAAATGTCCAGGAGAGAACTTTCAAAAGTTCTACCTCAGATAATTTGCCTAACTTCTAATGATGTGTGTGTGTTTGTAGGTGAGTGTGTGCACGCATGCACGTGTGCTGTTTCCCCTATTCTGCCCCTTTTTTGTCTCCTTTTGCCCCCCAGGGCAGCAGACTCTTTATATCTCCATCTGCCCCTCTAATACATCACCACCAGACTCTATGACTATGCCACAGCTCAGGCTTTAAAATTGCCCGTCTGATTTAGGCAGGATCCTGGTAGGAAGAAGATGCCAGACTCAGAATGGTTTCGATGAAAAGAACTTCACGAAGGACCTTTTTACCAACAAGGTGTAAGGGATCCCACAATGTCTGATGAAGCACCAAAGAGCTAGTAACAGAGGAAGCCATTGCTACCTTTACACCTGCTAGGGCAAGAAGAGGAAAGATGGAGCCGGATCCCAGTGAGAGCTGGAGCTTGGAAGATGGGCTTCCGGGGCAGGAGTGTAGCTAGGAAGGACCACAGTTTTTGGGTGAGTCTAGAAGGTGGGGCGTGGAGGGTGAAACCCTTTGATTCCTGCTAATGCCTGCCACTGGTTAAGCCCAACGGAAGCCAGAGGGCAGGACTCCCAGAGGGTGCAGTGCACTGTAACTGGCCTTTTGGAACTCAGGGTCCCCCCACTCCAACCTGCCTCTTCTCGCACTCTACTCCATGTTCCAACCCCTTCCCACTCCTCTATCCCTTTCCCCAGGGCTGCATTCCTCGTGGCTACAGCCCCTAGTAGGGCAGCACACCTTCCATCGTTCCAGAACTTTGTTCTCGGCATATGCCCATTCAGGCCTCCCCCTGTCGCAATCCCCTGGGTGCCTCATCATTCCATTCTGGCTCCCTTAAACCTGCTCTGTGTAAGGCCCATCGTTCACACTCTTCCAGTCAAAACTTCCATTCCTTTATTAGCATAGAGAGGACAACTTGCAAGTTCTACCAGATGTAAAGGGTTGGTGGAACTAAGGAAAACAACAATTTGCCCCATTTTATCTCTGAAAGCATTTCTTTTTCTTTGCTTGAAAAATAAGCACATGCATTTAAAGTATTATACAGAGATGAGGGAAATATTTATGATAAAGAGTTCTATTTAATGCCTTACTATCTAGTGCAATTCCTAGTACATGGTAGAAACATGGTAATAAACATTTCAATATTTGGATATTATATTTGAAAATAAATTCTAATTATGGCTTAAGAGGAAAATTTATTACTAACATTTATTGAGATTTAATATATAGCAGAAACTTAAAACCTCACAGCAATCTCAAAAGATAGATACTGTTATCATTATTATTTTATGGATGAAGAAACTGAGGCTCAGAATAGTTAAGTTACCTGGCCAGGGTCACATAGCAAGGAGGTAAGTAGGTGTAGTTTCAGAACCAACAATCTCTCTCCCTAGTACCTAGCCTTATCATTTGGCCATACTTCCTTACTTTGTAGAAAGCTCTGCAATAGTACATTATTCAAATCATGGAGCAACTCACTGGGATCCAAGTTCAAAGGTTAACACAGAGAAGGTGACACCACTGTTCCTCATCAGGCAGGATTACATCACCAACACCTCAAGCAGGGTGCAACAGGGAAAAGGCAAATCTACATGTGGCCCACTCAAGACAGTTTTCAGGTATAGAGCTGGCATACAGCCTAGGTTCCTGCTAAACATGGGGGTAAGGTTAGGGCCTGTGGCAGGATGGGGGATAACAGATGGGCGCTCTTTCTTCTCACTTTTTACATGAAAAAATGTAACTATGTTTAGAAATAATCTCACTCAAGTCAACAAGTAAACTAAACACCAAGTAGGAGGAAAGCATGGAGAAATTTCCTCCAATCTGGTCATGTTTTAGTTTCCAGAAGTCTGAATTTGTTAAAAATGGGGAAGCTAAAAAAAAGAACAACTGCTATTATGAACACAGAAAACAAGATTGCTTCAGTAAAGCTTCGGGTTGTACACGTCTAACTCAATGAGGTGTTTTGTTTCTCAGCTCATTTTCTAAAAACAAGTGCTATCTTGTTCTGCTGGATTATTTGTAAAGACACACTAGAAAAATCATACTTCTAAGTTTTAGAGTTTTGCTTCTCAAAACGTGGTGAACAAGCAGCATTAGCTTCCCTTGGGAACTTAATGAAAATGCAATCTTGTGCTCCACCCCAGACCTCCTATGCTAGAATTTCCACTTAAACAAGATCTCTAGGCAATTCCCATGCACATAAACTTTTGCGAAACAGTGCTATAGGGTAGCACTGAGGATGACCTTCACAGCTGCCTCAGCTCTTACAACCTCCCCACTTCCTTTTGTACCTAGGAACTATCAATCAGCCACTCCATCTCACCATTCCCTAAGTACGCCAACGTTAGTTGGAAGGAAGGCAGAATTTGAAAGTGACAAGCTTGGATATTTAGCAGAGGAGATTTCCGAACTAAATGTGGAAAAAGCAGCCTGGCTTCTCTTGGAAGCTTAGAGTAAAATGTAAGAAGAAATGGATAAGCTGAGAACTGAACTCCTGGGAACATATAAATCAGAAATTGATGGTGGAAAATTCTGAACTTCCAGAAAATGAATCCCCAGAGAATAATGTTCCATGGGAGGGTTTAACTGAACATGGATTTAGTCAGCCATTTCAGTACAAGCCAGGCTTGGAAATGCAGCTAAGAAGGGATTTGTGGAAAGTCCTATTGTCAGACAGTTACACCTGTGTACAACATCCATAATTGACAGGTTTTTTGTGTGATATCTGTATGAATGGAATTACTGCCAATCTGGAATAAAACAGACAGAAAAGGGACAGATTGAAAGAAAAATTACTTCAAAGGCAGAAACATGGAAACTGAGGTCTGAACTGAAAACATCTTCTCGAGCCAAGAGATGGCGCCCACCCATGTATGTGGAAAGGGGGAGTGTGGTCAAGAGCTGGCAGAGGATTGGCCTTCTACTGTGTTTTTCAGGAAGTGTGCTATCCCTCCAGTCTTCAGAGGGGATGGAGAAACTTCCCTGGGGATTGAGGAGAGTCTGGCTACCACCCCCCTGTTCTGAGGGGATTGAGCCTATGCCCATGTGTTTACAGAGAATCTGGCTGTCACTCTGAAACTTGAAGAGGGTGGACCCAAGAGACTGGTCATCACCCCAATGCTTGGAGATGTTGGCATCTTCATTTCGGTATAGAGAGCATGGCCGCTGCGCCAGCACGAGCAAGGTGGTGGGGTGGAGGTGAGCTGCCAATCCATCAGGCCCTGAGGACGAGATGTCACTCTATAAATGATTCTTAGACCTTGAAATTTAATGGAATATGCCCTGCAGGTTTTCAGGAACTCTTTGGGACATGTGATTCCTGTTTTCCTTCCAATGTCTCCCTATGGCTATGGGGATGTTGACTCTATGACTGTCCCTTAACTGGAAACAGATTAAGCTGTCTCCTAAGTTTCACAGGTCCACAGTTGGAGAAGAATTGTGCCCCAGGACAGACCACACCTGTAACTAATTTTGATGAGACTTTGTACTTAATATTGTTACTGAAATGATTTAAGGCTTTTGGGATATTGTGATGGAAGGAATGTATTTCATATATGGGAAGAGCATGTCTTTATGGGGTCCAGGATGTACAGTGTGATGGTTTGAAGCTTTATTGGCCCCAGAATATCATGTTCTGAAAGCTAATCCATTCCTGTGAGTGCAGACCTGTTGCGGGTGGGAACTTTTGATTAGGTTATTTTGTTTGAGACATGGCCCAGGATGGGTCTCAATCCTCTTACAGGGGTCCTTTATAAGAGGACGTAATTCACAGAAACACACAGAAGTTGAGAGAGAAGGACTCAGAAGCTAAGAGAGAAAGCCACAGAAACAGAGAGGAAGCCACTGAAGCCAGAAGCTGGAAGCAATGAGACCCAGGAGAGAAGGCGGAGATCAACAGATGTACCATGTGCCTAGGTCTGTGACAGAGCTGCTGAAGACCACCAGCAGCCAGTCTTTGCGGAGAAAGCATTGCGTACTGAAGCCTTGAGTTGGACATTTTCACGGCCCCAGAACTGTAAGCTTGTAAGTTAATAAATCTCCATTGTAAAAGCCAACCCATTTTATGGGATCTGTATTTCTGCAGCTTTAGCAGACTAAACAGTACCTGTCTTACCTGGGCACTGTGGGTCTCAGCTAAGAGCAGGTCTGTAAAATTATACAGAAGTATATAATCACTCAAATATAAGCTGTTATTATGTTGATTAATAGAAATATAGCTAGCTGATGCATTTTAATATCTATATCTTAGATTAGGTCCCTTCTTTCAGGTATCTCAGAATAATACAATTTGAATTTATAGGGCAGTCTACTGACAAGAATTTCTAAATCTTGGGGAAAGTATATGTATATATATCTCTACATGTGACTTTTTTATTTCTCCCATACCTATCAATGCATATCTGCTCCAGAAAATGTCTGGATTCAATTGCTGAATTGTTTGAGGAAACAGTTCATGGGCAGATATAATTTAAAATTCTGAGGCTCTAGTATGCGACATATAATTTTAAAGGCCAAGAGAATGACTGCTAAAGACATGAAAATGAACTTAAACTTAATATCCCTTCCAGACCTATGGCTTTATGATTTTATGATTACATAATAAGACCCCAACTGTCTTCAGTAAAGAGTGGATAATCCTAAAGTGGGTAGTTTTGATCTTCTGAACTTTGGTGAGTTTGATCTTTCATATCTGCATATAAAAGCTATGGGTTTGGTTCCAGGAGCCTGCCCCCCACCCCCACCCCCCCAAAAAAAGAAAAAAGCTATGGAAATCTGGACTATTATTCATACTAGAAGGAATAGAAATTGAAGGTCTCAGAATATCTTGTAGGGAGGAGGTGAGGAGCAGAGATGGGAGAAGGAAGGGGACAGAATGAGGGCAGTAACAGATCTTTCATAAAATCTGTTAAACTTAAAAAGATTATTTGTATAAATAAATCTCTAGTAGAAACTAGTGGCAGAAGGAATTGGGTCACTTGGGAGGGTGTTGAAAAATATAAGAGGACATTTGGAACCAGGACTCCAGAAGACAGAGGGCAAATAAATAAAAACCAGGACTTTCAGTCTTCTGAGAAGTTTCAGAAGGGCTTTAGATTTCCACAGGCTATGGATTTGCTAGGTATTTGAGAAAATTATACCTAGATATCCAAGCAGGCAAAGACGCCTTAGCTTACACCTGGGTTACACAAGTAAGACATTTGTTTGCTTATTGGTAATTTTTTGCCTGCTTCCGAAGGAGAAATAACACATTGATGGTATTATTTAGTGTAACAGAACTTTACATAGGGGAGTTAAGTGAGACCAATTATTCTCAACCAGCGCAGAGAGAGAAGATGCATGCATTTGCCCTCAGAAGACACATGGCAATGTCTAGAAATACTTTCATTTGTCATGAATGGTGGTGCTACTAGCACCTTGTGGGTGGAGGCCAGGGATGTTGCTTAACATCCTACAATGCACAGGACAGATGCCACAGTGAAGAATTATCCAAGCCAAAGTACCAGTGGTGCCAAGTTGAGAACCCTGACTTAGGCCAACCTCCCATTTTATAAATGAGAAACTGAATATCAGAGCCTATCAGTAACTTATGCCAAATCACACAGTGAACACACAGAAGAGTTAAGTCTTCTATTTAGTGTTTTCCCCATTGCACTATGTAACTTATAAAAGCTAAAAATGGAACTGTTGGAAAATAGAGTTTCTTATGGATAAATTTAGGCCTAAGATGTGCTAAATAATTACATAGATCTTTAAAACATAGTAGTGTTTACATTAGGAGGCCTAGGCAACCAGGCCAATAGATTTTTAAATTATGTATTCTATATATGATTGTATGTAGTAAAAATTATTTTCATGATATTTAAACCAAGTACCATCCAGCATAGTGGTTCTCAAATGTTAGCGTACCTTATAGTTACCTGCAGGACTTGTTAAAATACAAATTGCCAGGTACCACTCCAAGAGGTTTTGATTCAGTAGGTCTGGTGTGAGGCCTGAGAATTCGTAATCTTAACAAGTTCAGATAATGTTTCCGCTGCTATTCAGGGGGCCACACTTTGTGAATCACTGGCCTCACCTTTGGCCAGGGACTCAATAAATGTTACCCTAACATTGCAGGTACGTTAAAATATAATCTCACTAAAAATGTAAGCTCACTTTAGTGCAGATGAATTAATAATGCAATTCACATCTAGAGGAATATAATCATGTAGAAGGCAGAAATAACACTAACTATAGACCTCATTTAAATCAAATGCCTTACTTTAAAAATGAAGATTATCACTGTTTAAGCTTCATCACCAGAAGGAAGAGTCTCTTATAACAATAGCCATAGAAACATTTTCTGAAAATCTTTATAGACCACTTGCATATTAAGGAATATTCTAAATGCCAAACAGAGTAAAGCCTGGTCTGATGGGACCCTTTCGCCAAACTATATCTGTGGGGAAAATACCAATTGACATCAGTGTATAAAAGTAAGCCCTAAGGGATCTTAACTATCTCTTTAAATTATTTGGGAAAACATGTACATATTTAATCAATTAAATATAGCATAACATGGTAAGCAGTATATTTTCATCATAAATAATCAATGTGATACTGTTAATCGTGATTAGTAGAGTGAAAAGTAACTCCAAATAAATTCATTTCAGTAACATTTATTTTCATTCTTTACATTTAATAAAGCAGTATAAGACCTGGGGTCCTCAAAAAACTGCCTGCTTATCTGGTTATTCCTTCCTAATTAACCTACCTCGTGCCAGCTAGAGTCGTTTAGAGACACCCAAATAAATGACTGAATATTAAACTTTTCCTTCAGTTTTTTTTTTTAAATCATGAGTAGAGTTTCCACTGCTTTTATTTTTCTAACTCATGACATTCTAACCAAGACACTGAACTTTGCAGTGTTTATAGGGAGTGGAACCATCTCAAATGTGCTGCATTTGCCTTCAACTTTTAAAATATCCATCTATCTTTTAAATTAGATGCCATCTGTTATATCATCATCTCTGGTTAAATTCTTATTAAAATGTCTTGCCAGTGTGACACAGCTGCGGCAATCTTACCCTTTTCTCCAGGCCTTTCTGCAGCCTGCGATGACAGCCTGCTATTTTAACTAATTGTCATTCCAGGACACTGTGAGAGTCTAAAACGGAATCAGTGCTGCACTGTTTCTACTTTTACTCCTACAGTGAATAACTGTTCTTGTCAAACCCGGGATCATCTCTTCAAGGTCCCTCAACACAGCACCTTTCAATCCAATGCAGTTAAAGCAACATCATTCAGAGCCGGTATCAAATGCGCTTTTACTGCAGTATTCACCTTGGTATTAAGTAGGCAGAATTTATTATTTGTTGAAGTCACATAGCTGTCATGTTATGCAGGCTCCACACTCATATTATCACAATCAACCATAGCAGAAAACAGATACAGGAAATCACATAGTTCATTTACAAGGGAAGCAAATTTGCAATCAGAACAAGGGCAGTCTAACAGCCAAGAACTGCAGTAAATCTCGTAGAGTTAATAGCTACATCTCATAATTCTTTCCTCCAACACCTCTGAGCAAATGGATTGTCTTCAGAGTTTAAACAGTCAAATCAACATTAAATCCCGGATGGTAAGAGATGATGCTTGTTAAGCAAACTCTAATTTATGATTTATTTACTCCTTAGTGTGGTAAAGCCAGGAATGTTAGAAGACTTACTATGCTTTTCAAGTATGCTAACAGAACTGAAATATTAGTAATTTCACCCTGCACCTTTCAGCACAGCTGATAGGCATCTGCTGAGACTATAGTATATAAATCACTGAATCATGCACAAATATTTACCCCCAAAAGATGTAGTAAAGCTCAGCTTCCTCCAGCTTCCATAGCCCCTGAAGTGTTAATCTGAAGGAACAGTTCCATGAGATTTCCCAGGCCAGCAGAGTGTCTCCTACACTTGACCTAGACAGCCTTACATAACGAAGCGTCAGGGCTGGGAGCTAGCTGAATGTCATCACCAGCAAGAGTAAGAAGTATTGGCGGCAGCAGGCAGGCGGGCGGGCTGGGAGTTTGCTTGGAAATTATGAAGTCTTGCTCATCTTTCTTTTTTGAAATATTTTGGAAGGAGAGTTAAGAATAGCTCTGAAATTGGTCTTATTCTTTTTAGGAGAAGAATGACCAGAAGTATAAAAGCCAAATCTTCCAGCTAGTGCAAGATACTTTTTCAGTGTCCAAAACAAATTGCTCTCTGTAAAGTACTGTACCATGACACCTAAAATGAAGGCAACGGTAAAGCAATGGCTCAAAGGCTGCCACCGGGAGAGCTTTTGTCTACATTTAACTCATTGTGGTGAGTATAGGGGGAATTATGTACGTGTAGTGAGAGTAGGAGCTGGTGGTGTGAGTTGGCTTGCAGGATGATAACTAAAGGATTTGTAAAGAGGGTTCATGTTCCTTAAACATCTTGTTTAAAAGATTTGATAGCATTTTTAATCTTGTATATCAGATTCAGAATGCACTGGGTTAAACTGGTTGTGCTTAGTGTGTTGCAATTCCTGTAATTTTCATACAAGTAATGAGAGAAATAGGTACCTATCTGTGGTGGTTTGCAGATAACTCTCAGATGTACTAATTTGTCACTTCTGTCATCTGTACTAAAAAATAGGAACTGAATTACAACATTTGGATTTTTTATATAATGAATCTTCTTTTTAGACTTTGAAGGCAATTTCTCAAAATGGGGCAAAGGGGTCACTGTACTTCAGAGATTGGCTTTGTTAGATTAACTCCTAGGTCTCCAGGGAATACATTTGAATAGCAAATTAAAAACAATGTGCTCTCTAGATAAGTTTCATTCAATTATTTCAAATGTATGCATTGCAAGCTATGTCCTTAAAAGCTAGAATTAATAATACTAATCTCATCATATAATTCTGAGCAATCTAAATTTGTTAATATAACATTATATTGTTTAATTATACGTAAAGTTGTGGTTTGATATTGTATGTGAGCTAAGTTGTATAATTCCTGAGACAAGAGAAGTAGAGAAGTAGCCATGTATCATTTAAAAATAATTTTAATGTGCTGCTCTTACTGGGAAAATCTGTCTGTTAATGCATCACATTGAGAATACAGTGGCGAAATAAGAGAATTTAGGTCTATGAGAGAACACATCTACTTCCATCCAATCATTTAACTCATAAGGAAACTGAGGCAGAAAGAAATTAAGTGATGTGCTCAAAGTAACACAGAGACAGCAACGTCAGTGGAAAGTGATTTTCCTGATATTCACCCAGTGTTTTGTCTACCATACTATGGTAAATAATTGCCTTTGATACTCGTATTAAAGTCTGATGTAAAGTAATTTTTTAAAAATCATAAAAATGACCCAAAAAAGTGGAGTAGCCCTAAATATGTGCTTTTCCCTATAGCCTGATTTTGGTAAAGCAGGTTCAATAGTGGATGGATTGATGAATTTTATTCAATTATTTCTCACAACTGTAATGACCATATTGGTGCAATATTTAGTTAAATTTTTCAAATTATGAAATAGTGTTTTGAGCATAATTATACTGTTCTTCTAGTGTTTTGTTTTGCTAATGTTGATCATGGTAATAGGCTTATCAAAAGTCCCTTGGAGAGCTGATATGTATGTGATAAGCAACCTATATGAAGCAAAGAACTGGATAGTGTGTTTTTAAAAAAATCCTCATTGCTTTCAAATTAACTCAGCTTCTTCTAGTCAGGCACTGAGTTGGTCATTCTTCGTGGGCTCACTGGGCCATCAATCAATGTTTTCTGAATGAATAAATGGAATGATGAAATGTACTCATAATGTGTCCGTACATGGGAGCTGGGTATATTATGCCTAGTAGAGCAACCTGAAGAAGTGATTTTTAAAAGTAGATGAGAATATGAATATATCAGTTTCATAATTGCCAAAGTAAATGAACGCTTCTGAATACTTGTTTGGAAACTGTCCTTATAAGGAATTTTTAAGATTCTCCTTATAGTCTAATTGCGTCAGCTTGGTATAGGTTCAGCTGCTAAGAAATAATCAGACTTTTACTAGCTTAATCAATTAGAGATTTTGTTTTCTGACGTGACATGCGGTCTGGAAGTAAAACTTTAGACATGGCATGGCAGAACCACAGTCCTCAGGGACCTAAGATCAATTTTTCATTCTCTTAGCCATCCTTGACCAGTGGATTTCATCCTTCTATTTATTGCCTTGTGGTTTCAACCTAACATCCAGCATCCTGACTACATTCCAGGCATGAGGAAAGGAAAAGCAAAGATAAAAGCTTTGTGCTAGCTGACTCAGCTCTTTTTTTGCAAGAACTTTCCCAACCCACCTAGACGCTTTCACTTATCTTATGGGTCATAACTGTGAAAAATGCCACCCCTCCTGTAAGCGACTCTGGGATAATCATGTTGGGTTTTCCTTGAAAAAATTTTTTCATATTTTACATTTGGCATATTTTCCCCATATACCTCCCTTATTCGAACCTTGTAACAGTGTCATACACTTGTTATAATTCATGAAAGAAAGTCTTAAATTTGTACTATTAATCACAGTCCATCATCCACAACAGAGTTCACTGCGTTATACGTTCTCCTATTTTATCTTCTAACTTCCTTCTTGTAACATATCTAACCCAAAACTTCCCCTTTCAACTACATTCACGAACATAATTCGGTGCTGTTAATTGCTCTCACAATAATGTGCTACCATCACCACTACCCATCTCCAAATATTTGCAATCAACCTATATAGACATTCTGCAGAAATTAAGGACAAGCTCCCCCATTCTCTAGCCCCACTGTATCCCCTAGTAACCTATATTTTAGGTTCTAACTCTGTGAGTTTACATATTATAATTAGTTCCTCCAAATATTTGCAATCAACCTACATAGACATTCTGCACAAATTAAGGACCAGCTCCCCATTCTCTAGCCCCATTGTATCCCCTGGTAACCTATATTTTAGATTCTAACTCTGTGTTTACATATTATAATTCATTCATATCAGTGAGATAATAGAATATTTGTCCTTTTGTGTCTCAATTCCCTCAATATAATGTCCTCAAGGTTCATTCATGTTGTCACATGCATCAGGACTTCATTACTTTTTACGGCTAAATAATGTTCCACCATCTGTATATACCATATTTTGTTTATTCATTCATCAGTTGATGGACACCGGGGTTGATTCTATCTTTTGGCAATTTTGAGTAATGCCACTATAAACATCAGTGTGCAAATGTTTGTTGAAGTCCCTGCTTTCAGTTCTTCTGAGTATAAGCCTAATAGTGGGATTGCCAGATCATATGACAGTTCTATACTTAGCTTCCTGCTGTGTCCTCCACAGCAGCTGTACCATTTTACATTCCCATCAGCAATGATGAGTGTTTTTATTTCACTATATCCTCTCCAACACTTGTAGTTTTCTGTTTGTTTAATAGTGGCCATTCTAGTAGGTATGAAATGATATCTCATTGTGTTTATTTTGCATGGGCAAGCACCAGGAATCGAACCCGGGTCTCTGGTTTCCAGCATGGCTGGCAAGAACTCTGCTACTGAGCCACCATTGCACTGCCTTCATTTGGTTTTGATTTTGATTTGCATTCCCCTAGTAGCCAACGATGTTAGCATCTTTTCATGTGTTTATTGGCCATTTGTATTTCCTCTTTGGAGAAATGTCTATTCATGTCTTTTGCCCATTTTTTTTTTAACATCGGCAGGCACTGGGAACTGAATCCGGGTCTCTGGCATGGCAGGCAAGAATTCTGCCACTGAGCCACCATTGCACTGCCCTTTTTGCCCATTTTTTTAACTGAGTTGTAGGAATTATATATTCCATATATTAAACCTTTATTGTATATTTGCTTTCCAAATATTGTCTCCCATTGAGTAGGTTGCCTGTTTAGTTTCTGGACAAAATCATTTGAAGCCCAAAAGTTTTAAATTTTGAAGTGGTCCCACTTGTCTATTTTTTCTTTTGTTATTTGTGCTTTGGGTCTAAGAAACCATTGCCTACCACAGGATCCTGAAGGTGCTTCCCTACATTTTCTTCTCGGATTTTTATGGTCCTGGTTCTTATATTTAGGTCTTTGATAAATTATGAGTTAATTTTTGTACAAGGTGTGAGATAGGAGTCCTCTTTCATTCTTTTGCATGTAGATATCCAGTTCTCCCAGCTACATTTGTTGAAGAGACTGTTTTTTTTCAGTTGAGTGCACTTGGCACCTAGTCAAATATCGATTGGCCATAGATGCAATGGTCTGTTTCTAAACTCTCAATTTGATTCCATTGAGAAATATATATCTCTTTTTACCAGGTCTGTGCTATTTTGACCACTGTAGTTTTGTAATGTGCTTTAAAGTCAAGAAGTGTGAGTCCTTGAACTTCATTCTTCTCTTTCAAGATGTTTTTGGCTATTCGGGGCCACTTACCCTTCCAAATAAATTTGATAATTGGCTTTTCCATTTCTGCAAAGTACACTGTTAGAATCTTGATTGGGATTGTGTTGAATCTGTAAATAAGTTTGGGTAGAATTGACATATTAACAATATTTAGTCCTCCAATCCATGAACATGGAATGTCCTTCCATTTATTTGGGTATTACTTGATTTCTTTTAGTAATGTTTTATAGTTTTCTGTATTATAGGTCCTTTACATCCTTGATTAAATTTATTCTAGGTATTTGATTCTTTTAGCTAATATTGTAAATGGAATTTTTTTCTTGATTTCCTCCTCTAATTGTTCATTACTAGTGTATAGACACTACTGTTTTTTGTGTGTTGATCTTGTATCCCACCACTTTTCTGAACTCATTTATCAGCTCTAGTATCTTTGTTGTAAGTTTTTTGGAACTTTGTGTAGGATCATGTCATCTGCAAATAACAAAAGTGTTACTTCTTCCTTTCTGATTTTGATGCATTTTATTTCTTTTTCTTGCCTAGCTGCTCTTGCTAGAACTCCTATCACAGTGTTGAATTGCACTGATGACAAGTGCACATTGCCTTGTTCCAGATCTTAGAGGGAAAGTTTTCAATCTTTCACCACTGAGCATGATTTTTCAAATATGCCCTTTATCATTTCAAGGGATTTTCCTTCTATTCCTTTCTTTTCAAGTGTTTCTGTCAAGGAAAGAGTCTTTTATTTGTTTATGTGGTATATTACATTAGTTGATTTTCTTGCGTCGAACCACCCTTGCATATCTGGAATAAAATCCACTTGATCAGAGTCTATAATTAACGTGCTGCTGTATTTGATTTGTAAGTTTTTTGTTGAGGATTTTTACATCTATATTCATTAGAGAAATTGGTCCACAATTTTCTATTCTTGTAATATCTTTGTCTGACTTTGGTATTAGGGTGATGTTAGCTATGTAGTGAGCTAGGTAGTGTTCCCTCTTCATTTTGGAAAGAGTTTGAGCAGGATTAGTATTACTTCTTAGAATGCTTGGTAGAATTCACCTGTGAAGCCATCTGGTCCTGGGCTTTTCTTTCCTGGGAGGTTTTGATGACTGATTCAATCTTTTTACTTGTAATTGATTTACTGAAGTCTTCTATTTCTTCTTGAATCAGTGTAGGTTGTTCATGTGTTTCTAGGATTTTTCTATCTTATCTAGGTTGTCTAATTTCTTGGCATACAGTTGTTCATAGTATACTCTTATGATTCTTTTTATTTCAATGGTTCAATGGTAATGTCCCCCTTCTCATTTCTGATTTTATTTATTTGTATCTTCTCTCTTTTCTTTGTCAGTCTAGCTAAGGGTTTATCATTTTAATTAATATTTTCAAAGAACCAACTTTTGATTTTTTTAATTCTACTGTTTTTTAATTCTCAATTTCTGCTCCAATCTTTGTTATTTCTTTCCTTCTGCTTGCTTTGGGATTAGTTTGCTGTTCGTTTTCTAGTTCCTCCTGGTGTGCGGTTAGTTCTTTGATTTTAGCTCTTTCTTCTTTTTTAATGTAGGCCTTTAGGGCTATAAATTTTTCTCTTAGCACTATCTTGGCCGCATCCCATAAATTTTGATATTTTATATTCTTATTTTCCTTCATCTTGAGATATTTACTGATTTCTATTACATTTTATTCTTTGACCCACTGATTGTTTAAGAATGTGCTGATTCACCTCCATATATTTCTGAATCTTCCAGATCTCTGCGTGTTATTGATTTCCAGCTTCATTCCATTATGGTCAGAGACAGCA
Source organism: Myrmecophaga tridactyla (assembly GCA_004026745.1). Taxonomy (NCBI): domain Eukaryota; kingdom Metazoa; phylum Chordata; class Mammalia; order Pilosa; family Myrmecophagidae; genus Myrmecophaga; species Myrmecophaga tridactyla. The sequence goes on along the minus strand of PVIY010007817.1, from coordinate 57,649 downwards.
TTGTGTGTAATTTCACTATTTTAAAATTTATTGAAACTTTTTTTGTGACCCAACATTTGGTCTAACCTGGAGAATGACCCATGAGCCTTTAGAAGAAGGTATATACTCCTGGTTTGGGGTGCAATCGTCTGTATATGTATATTATGTCCAGTTGTATCATATTATTCAATTTCTCTGTTTGCTTATTGATCTTCTATCTAAATGGTCTATCTATTTGTGAGGGTGTTATTTTAAAGTCTCCAACTACTATTGTAGAGATGTCTATTTTTCCCTTCTTTTTTTGCCAGTTTTAGCCTCATGTATCTTAGGACACCTGGTTAGGTGCATAAATGTTTATGATTGCTATGTCTTCTTGAAAGATTATCCCTTTTATTAATATATGGTGTCCTTCTTTGTCTTTTGTAACAGTTTTGCATTTAAGGTCTATTTTGTCTGATATTAGTATAGCTGCCCCAGCTCTTTTGTTACTTTTTGCATGTAATATCTTTTTGCAACCTTTCAATTTCACCCTATTTGTGTGGGTCTCAGATGAGTCTCTTGTTGACAGCAAATAGATAGATTATACTTTTTAAAATCCATTCTGCCAAATTTTGTATTTTGATTGAGGGGTTTAACTCATTAATAGTCAATGTTGTTACTGTGAAGGGAATACTTACTTCAACTATTGTACCCTTTGGTTTTTATATGTCATATCTTATTATTGGCTCTCTTTTTACCCATTTAATTACCCTTACTGATAATCTTCATTTCTACACTCTCCTCCAAGTCTCTCTTTTGTTTTTTCCTTTTAGCCTGCAGAGCTCCCTTTAGTGTTTCTTGTGAGGCAGGTCTCTTGTTCACCAACTCTCTCAGTTTCTGTTTATTTGTGAATATTTTAAACTTGCCCTCATTTTTGAAGGATGGTTTTGCCAGATAGAGAATTCTTGGCTGGCCTAGTTTTCCTCTCTCACTATTTTAAGTATATCATAGTACTTTCTTCTTGCCTCCATTATTTCATTACTTAGTCTTATTGTGTTCCCTTGTATGTGACAAATCACTTTTCTCTTGCTGCTTCCAGGATTCTCTCTTCATTTTTGGCATTTAACATTCTGATTAGTATGTGTTTCAGAGTACATCTACTAGGATTAATTCTGTATGGATTACGTTGTGCGTCTTGGACCTGTATATTTGTGTCTTTCATAAGAGTTGGGAAATTTTCAGCTATTATTTCCTCAAATATTCTTTCTGCCCCTTTTCCCTTTTCTTCTCCTTCAGGGACACCCATGTAATTTCTCTGATTATGTCTTTGATCCCCCCCAAATTTCTGTTATGTTTCTTTTTGTATTTTAAAATTCTTCTTTATGCTCACCCAGTATCTTCTTTATCCTTTTAGCTATATTTTCCTTCATTTCGTTGAATTGATTTAGCAGATTAGGATAATCTTTGATTATTTGTTCCAAATTCTAGGTCTCCTCTGAGGTTTTAATTTTTTCCTTTGACTGAGCCATATCTTCCTCCTTCTTAGTAGGGCTTGTAATATTTGCTGATATCTAGGCATCTGATTATCTTGATGAGTTTACTCTGAAGGTCAGTTTCTTTCTCTTGCCTAGGTTTTTCTTTCTTTAATGCAATTTTATTGAGATATATTCACACACCACACAAACCATCTGAAGTATACAATCAGTGGCTCACAATATTATCACACAGTTATGTATACATCCCCATGATCAATTTTAGAACATATTCATTACTCCAGAAAAGAAATAACAAAAATGAAAACTCAAATCCTTCCATACTCCTTATTTCCCCCCTATTATTGATCCATAGTATTGGTGTGGTATATTTGTTACTGTTGATGAAAGAATATTAAAATCTTACCGCTAACTATAGTCCATAGCTTGCAATAAGTACATTTTTTTCCCATGTAACCCTCTATTATTAGCTCCTTGTGATAGTGCCATACATTTGTTCTATTCATGAAAGAACTTTTTTTTTATATTTGTTCAGTTAATCATGGTCATTGTCCACCACAAGATTCACTGGGCTATACATTCCCATATTTTAATTTCCAACTCTCCTTCTGGTGACATACATGACTCTGGACCTCCCCTTTCCAACACATTCACACTCAGGTCAGTACAGTTAATTATTCTCACAATAATGTGCTACTGTCATCTCTATCTATTTCCAAATGTTTACTTTTGACCTAGTTAAACATCCCGCACATGTTAATCAGCTGCTCTGCCTGGGGTTTTATTGTTGATTGGCTTCGTGTTAAGGCTCTTCTTTGACACTTGGTTCAAGTGATACTAGACTTTTAGAATTGCCCATGTTTAACTGATCAGATTTTTTCACCTCTTCATCTGATTCTTGCCATGGAAATGCAATACAATTTTCAAGATTGTAATATTTGTGCAATTGTTTTACCCCCAGGAGAAAGCTTCTTTTCTTCTCTCTCTGAGAATCTTGATCAGTTCTGTTTGTTTTTGTTTTGTCTCTATAGTTTTGTGGTTGCTGTTGTTGTTGTTTTTTTTTTTTTTAAATTTGCATATGGGCAGGAGGCACCAGGGATCGAACTCCAGACCTCTAGCATGGCAGGTCGGAGCTCTGCCTGCTGAGCCACGGCAGCCGCCCTGCTGTTGTTGTTTTTTAAACACTCCTTTCATTTCCTCTTTCTGCTTTTTCCTGGAGGGCAAATTCTGAGAAGAGGGTCACTCTAGAGAGGACTTTCCCAAGTCAGTATTTCCTAGAAAAAGGGCCAGGGACCTATGAAGAGAGTGCAGACTAGTTCCAAAGAACCCCGAGGAGAGGGTCAGAAAGACACCTAAAACCTTTTTTTGTTCACTCTCTGAAGCTGCACTTTCCTGGCTTGCCCAGTATATGGTGCCCTTCAGTAAAACGTTCCCCACAACCGTAAGGAAGGCCTGTGTCTTTAATTTACTGCCACGTCCATCTCTGCCAGTGGTGGGGTTGAAATAATGGCTGTGGCTTTCCCTGTCCAGAGAGGGAGAGAAGTTCAGAGCTTCTGTAACAGAAGTTCAGAGCTGGGACCTGGTGATCCAGATTTATGGCTCAAAAGCTGTGATCATTGCTCAGCTGTGTCTCCTTCCCACCCTGTTCTAGGGGAAGAGGATTTCCATATCCCTATCTGCTCACAGCAGCCAGCCAGGGACTGGACCCCAAGGGGCCCCACCTCAGGAGTTGGGGGTGGGCTGCGGCAGCTGCCATGGAGTGAACTACTCACACCTCTTCACTGCAGTTTCTCAGACTTCTTCTCCCCTGCTTCCCTGGATGTTGTACAGTGCTCCCCTGAAACTCTGTAGCCCCAAACAGTTGTTTCAGACAGTTCCTGCCTGTCAGCTGTTTTGAAGGGGGAAAAAGTCCAAAAGCTCCCTATTTTGCCATCTTCCCTGGAAGTCAATAAGGAGAATCATGGTTTTAGCTGAGCTCCTGACCACATCAAATAAAGCTAGGTACTGTGGTGTTTTTTAACTTTTTTGTATGCTGTACGGCAGGGTCAAGTTTCATTATTTTTCCATGTGAGTATCCCATTACAGCACCATTTGTTGAGTTTTTGTTTTTTTTTTTGGGGGGGGCAGTACATTGACTGGGAATTGAGCCTGGATCTCTCACATGGCAGGCAAAAATTCTACTACTGAACTACCCTTGTACCCCGACTTTTTTTAACTAGAGAAGATATAGGTTTTCAGAAAAATTATGGAGGAAGTACAGAGTTCCTATTTATACCCCCACACATGCAATCTCCCCTGTTATTAACACTTTGTGTAGTACTTTTGTTACAATTGATAAAACAATATTATTTTAATCATATTATTAACTGTAGTCCAAAATTTACATTAGGGTTGGTTTACTGTTTGAGTTTTATATCTCTATGTTTTTATTTTCAAAATTTTTATTCTTGGGTGCTGTTTTTCAGGTAGAGGGAGTTGCTTCCCTAATATCCACTTTTCTTTAGCATGTAGTTTCGTTTACTGGTAAAATTATAATGCATTCGGTGTGATTTCTAAGTTTACTTATCTTTCAGAAGAAGGAAAAGACTTCTCATTTTATATCTGGGTATTATATGGAAAATATTATCCTACGTTTGCAATGGGAATGTTACTTGGGTAAAAGATGGGTTTCTAACTACACCATAGTCAAATAGATGGAAAGGGAAATCTGTAGAAAAACTGTTCAGAAAGAAAAAGAAAAAATTATTTCATATCCATTTCACCCCATTCTCACTCAAAAATAAGGTTATCTAAAATAATTTCTTCTTTCTGCAATGATTCTGACTATGGAAGGATGAATGAACTCGAATTCAGGCTTTATCCCCTGAAATCTCCGCAATTACCGAGTAAAATGGGACCTCACTAGGTTAGAAAGCCAGCCTTTACTGAGTTTTTTCATTTCTGCCTCTTAATTTGGCTGAAATTGACATGACTGAAAACTCTGCTTCCTCCTGGCTGGGTCTAGGAAGGGGTTTATAAACTTTTCCACCTGGGCTGTGTGAATGCTCCCCTGGTTCAGAAGTTGATCTTCTAAGAGGGATGAGGAATAGTACTGAATAATCTTTCCTAAGACCTCGAACAAGATAGGGCCTCCGACAAAGCTTCATTTTAGACTTTTAGAGGATTCCTGGACAAACTGGAATAGAAGCTTTCTAAATTTAGAAGGAAAAACAGCATTATTGTTTCTATTGAGCCCAACTTTTATAGTTCACGTCTGAATTCAAATTTTAATCAACTTGATTTACTCTCTTGCCAAAAATTGAACATTACACTAGCATCTGCTTCACTGCTCTGCCACACAGAGCCTGGTGTTCATTTGATCTCTAACAGAAAGTAATGTGGTGCTGCTTTTCAGAAAATCAGACTTTGCAGAAAATCATAATCCAGCCTAATTGGAGATAGAAATTAAAATATATTTAGCAACCACAACAGGTATGAGTTTTCATAAGTGACAAGCTCAGGGGAGAACAAAACTACTGCTTTTCTCATTTTCCTATGAATGAATTTATTTTCTGTTTTACTATCCCATTTTTGCCAAATGGCAGGAAATCTAATTTAACTATTCCTGGTCAGCTTAAATATAAGTCATCTAAAGTTTAGCTGAGTAAAATGTGGTATTTTTATTTCTGTCCTTAATATTAATTAGGAAAACACAAGTTATAGCAACAAAGACACCCCTAGATCTTGGTGGCTTAGCCCAAAGAAACTTTATTTCTCATTCATGCAAAGTTCTGTATAGTTTTCTTTCCAAGTGATCACTCATGGATTTGGCTTCCTTCTGTCTTGTAGTTAGCTCATTTTTTGCCTCTGAGTACTCAGAGTCCTCTCCTTTCAACTGACAGGTGGAAAAAGAGATCATGAAGAATTGTACATACCTCTTTAGCCCAGAAGTGACATACATGGCTTCTGCTTAGATTCCAGTGGTGAGAAACAGTGACATAGCCCACCTAGAGGCAATAGAAGGCTGAGAGAGAGGCTGCGCTAGCTGGCAGCCACTTCCCACACGGGTGTGAATTTTGGTGGTCACCAAGCCATCTCTGCCAACGTTTTCTTTTTGCAGTTGAAGCATTTTTTAATATATTTAACACACACACACATATATATATACATACTACATGGTACCTATATGATATATCTGACATTTTAAACATAAACAAATGTAGAGAGAATAATACAATAAGTCTCACATACCCAATACCCAGTTTTAACAATTGTTATCTTTTGCCAGTTTTCTTTTATTGATGTTTGGGGTTGGTTTCTAAGCTCTGAGACTTATAATATACTATGGTGTTTGTGTGTAGGAAGAGCCTATTCCTGACCTAGTCTCTTTTATCTGTCCGGTTCCAGAACCCTCTGAAAACATTGTCATTAATATCAGCTCTAAAGGTGAGAATCCCAGCTGCCTGCTATTGTCAACTGCTAAATCTCATTCCCAGGACCATTAGAAGACTCCTCTTGGTTTGTCAAATTCAGTGTCACATTCATGCCACTCTTGGTCAAATTCATAAATAGTTTTATCCCTATTATTGAGGTATAATTTACATACAATGAAATATATACATGTTAAATATAAAGTAATGAATTTTCATATATATATAACATACTAGAGATTACATGTATGTATCTATGTGTATATATGCATATATAGTGTGTCTGTGTGTATGCACACATGCATATATATTCTCCATGCAGCTACCCCCCAAGCAAGACGAATATTTCCCCCCCTCCTTGTGCCCCTTGCAATCTTCTTTGTACTCCCTATTCCAGGTAACCACTGATCTTATTTGTATCACTGTAGATTGGTTTTGTTGGTTCCAGAGTTTCACAAATGGAATTAATGGCATATATTCTTTTTTATCTGGTTTCTTTCACTCAGCATGCTTTGGAGATTCATCCATAGTATTAAATGTACTACCAGTTTAGTTTACATTCTGAACCCAAGTCCTTTTTTCTGGTATATGTTTTGGAAATAGTTTCTTTCAGTCTGTGGTATGTCTTTTAATTGTTTTATCCATGTTTTGGAATGAGAAGAATGTTTTCGTTTTGATTCCAGTTTATTAATTAGTTCTTTGATAGTAGTAGTTGTTTTGTTTTGCTTGTCTGGTCCTGTCTGAAAATCTTTGCGTACTTCAATGCAATGAAGATTTCCAGCTATGATTTTTTTTCCTAACAGCTTTATAGTGTTAATTTTTGTGTTTAGGTCTATGACCTATTTCAAGTTAATTTTTGTTTATAGTCTGAGGTAGAGGACAAGGTTCATTTTATTCCTTTGGATATGCATTGGTCCAACAGCATTTGTTAAAAGGACAATCTTTTCTATATTGCATAATTTTAGTTCCTTCATTAATAATCAATTGACCATATATATGTGGATCTATTCCTAGATTCTTTGTTTTGATTGATTGATCTACAATATCTATATTTACACAATTACTACAATGTTCGATTAATATAGGTGAAGTATACATATTGGTATCAGATAGTGTAAGTATTCTTACCTCATTATTATTATTATTTTAATTGCTTATTCTAGGTTCTTATCCTGCATAAGTATTTTGTCATTCTTTCTGGTAATAATCAGGGCCAGCCTATGTATTTTAATTAGCCCATCTGCTTAGGCAGTTAATGAATGTATTTTTCTCTACTAGGCTTTTCAAAACTGAAAAAACATGGGAACTCCAGAGACAGCCAGGTAGGAAATGGGGCATGTTTTCCCTCTAATCTCAAATCCCTAAACTTAACCAGGGCTTTCTAACATCCACCTACCACCATCCTTGCCTCAGACGGAAGTACAGGGCCAGGCACTCTTCTCAGAGACGGATTTCCCTGCACCTAAGATCTCGCAGTCTCCTCTCCAATGTGTTTTTTATCTCTGCACCCTCAACCAAAATTGTATTTTCTCCGAATATGGCAGGGGCAGGGTAGTTTGGGAAAATTCTTCCTGCACTCTTTCAAATTTCTTGTCTTTCTTGAGAATTTTGGATTTAAAAGGCCATCAAACGTGTAAGAAGTTACTAATCCTCCTTAATAATACCTGTCACAGGCATTATTTTATTTTGAAGGCTCAAGTTGAGAGTCTGTGATACATCCCAAAGAGGGGCTGGCTGACATCTGAGGATCCGGGGTTTGTCATCTGAAAGCCCTGGACGGAAGTAGGTTAATAAAACTAAGGAGCTGAGTTGTAGAGGAGCTTTTAGATGACCTTTATGTTCAGGAAAGAGAAAATTATGGAACCAAGAAAATTATAAACCAAGAAGAGACCAAGTGGGTAGGCAGGTGTAAATGATTTAATCTACATTGGTGGGTAAAGATCACTGATTAATGTTCTGTCAAAATGTTGGAAAAACTAGTTGCAGCAGCTGTATCCTGGGCAGATTATGGCCCTTTGAATCAGTCAACCTCTTTGGAAAGCCTTACTCTAATGTTCCAAAGATTTCTGACCTTAGGAGAGTTGCTTAACATTTCTTATTTTCAGTTTTGTCTTCTAAAATGGTAATAATAATCCCTAATTCATAGGTTTGCAAATAAATTAATGTACATGCATTTTTTTAAATAAAAGATATTTATAGACAGTTTGCAGCATGTCAGATACTTTTTCAAACACAATCTCAATTAAATCTCATAACAACCCTATGAAGCTCTTACTATTACTACCATTTTATAGATGAGGAAACAGAGGCATGGGAAGTTTTATGCAACTTATCTTTGGCCACAAAGGTATGAGTTGATGAAACCAGTATTTGTTCAAGGGCAATCTGGCTTTGGAATTTGTTCTTTAATGGCTAAATGTTATTACTTCTTCATATAGAGGTTCGATAACTGTTTCATGGTAATAAGCAGATATCTGGGCACAGTCTAGAGGATTAAATATGAACTTAAATATATGACCTCAGGCAAGCTATGATCTCATCAAAGTTTTGTGACAATTAAATAAGAAAATGTATGCAAAACGCTTAGTCTAGTACCTGGAAAATAGAAAGGCAGATGATAGGTATTTCTTAATAACTAACATTATGACCACTACCAATAGTTTAGGAGGCTGCAAAATGGAATAGGGGTGCAGAGAGGAGAGATGGGAACTTGATAGATAAAACCTATGTCTATAAGGAAAAGGATGTTATAAATTTAGAATGGGGTGATCTAGCAGATAAGGGAGAAGCCATACTGCTACTGTGAGAGCAAACGGTCCTGTTTACTTAACACCCAATGTTGAAAAACTGGGCAAACACTGAGACTGGTTATTAAGCACAGATGTTTCTCCTAGGAAGTCTTTTTCTGGTATCTGCTCCTCTCGTAGGGGTTATGTGCCCCTCCTGGCATTGACTGGAGCACGTTGCTAGGGACAAGGTGGGCACTGAATGATGAAACAGGAGGTCAATGAATGAATGAATGAATGAATGAAAGAGATTAAAAACGAAACTAGTATCCAGAAGAGAAGTGGAAGAGATTAATTATTTGTCAGTTCATTTAAACATGTCAAGCTGATAGAGTTATAAACTCTATACAGTTTTAAAAAAATTTTTTGCATGGGCAGGCACCAGAAATCAAACCTGGGTCTCTGGCATGGCAGGCGAGAACTCTGCCACTGAGCCACCGTAGCCCTTCCTGTATACAGTTTTAACTTGGATTTTCTTATTTTTTAGTTTAAAAGAATTCGAACCGGAATAATTGGGCAATCTGGTACAACAAAGAGAAATAGAAAAAAGCAAAGAAAGATTAAATTTAGAAAACTGAAAGGGTATAATTTGTGGGGAAAAGGATCCCCTCTTGTGCTGACCACAGGATTGCCTACATTTTGCACCTGAAAAGGGAAACTTGCGCTTTCTCTGCTGCTCCTAGGGACCTGAGAAGCTTTCCTGTAGGCTTGCATGGTCTGACTTAGACTTCCGGAAGGTGGAGGGGAGGTTGTTGATTGGTGCTGAGGGTGAGGACCCAGGCAATGCAGAAACTGCAGGCATTTACAATGATGATATAACCTAGGGACTCGTGAATCCGGGTGCTTAGAGATTTATAGTTTTGCCTCTTTATGTTTTTCAGTTTCAGATTATTTTCTTATCTGCTAGGATGTATACAAAATAGGACTCCCACTTAGTCCAGGAAAAAGTGTCATTAAACAAGGCTTTATTCCTCCTTTTCAGCTGCCCCCCTTCATTAAACACACACACTCACTCACACCCTAGAAGTGGAAACAGAGAGGAAATCATCTAGGTTGGGGTATGTGTGTGGATGGGAGGATGGGGGAGAATCAGGGAGGTAGGTGCTTAAGAAGAAGGAAGAGCCAAGTGCCCAATTTTTGTTCTTTCTTGGCATTTTTCTTCTTTTCCAAGTTGGTTTCCTCAGTGGGATTTCAGAACCTGTAGGCCCTGGCTCATTATCCGATGCTTTAAATGATCTCTGATCAGCCCCTAAAGGGCTGGCACAATTGGACAGTCTTTTCTTTTCTTGAATCCCATAACCTAGCTCTAGTCAATCTCCACACCCATAGCCTCACTCAGGAGCTTCCTTCTAGATCTATGAACAATTCTCAAGCCAGATGAAAAGAAACAGTGTGCTTTCTCACCTGTTTATCCTGGAAAATGTTCCAGCCCTACTGACTGTCTTACAGAGAAACTTTCCTGCTGTTTCATGCCTTTGTCAACCTACTTAGGCTATTCCTTCTGTCTGGCACATTCACATCCCCTTACTCTGACTGCTAGCTTCCGTAGCCCATCCCCGGTCCTTTCCATCATCAACTGTACCTGTTAGGCTGAGGACCAGTGCTTCTAAAAAAAACTTTTGTGACCTCTCTACACCTCCCAAGTGGAAATCTTTACTGAGGGTTCGGCCATTACTGTGGTTTAAAAAGCTCTAATGTACTCATATTACACTTTATTAAACATACCTGCATTCACACCCACCTCTCTTAACCAATTGGTTAACTATTTGAGAACCAAGACGTGTGGATTATTCATCTGAATTTCCAGCATGTAAAACAAAGCCTTCCAGGCACACAGTATGCATTCCATAACTGTTCATTGAAATACTAAATTGTGCTCATTGATAAGAATGAAGATGAGCTTCATCTACTTTAAGAAAGCCAAATACACATAGATTTATTACATAGAAAATATTAGGAATAATGATATATTCTATAAAAAGCTGCTTCACTTTGCAAGAGATCAAAAATAGTCATTGAAAATGTCATTTTTATACTCAGCTTTTAAAGAAAACATCTGCTTAAAATAAATAATACCTGTGTTCCAAAAGTCTAATACTAGGCAATAGTTTGACATTTTGAAAGAAATTATAATCTGATTGTAGTAGCAGCTTCACTTTGACGGCTCTTTAGATAATTTTAGTAAATCCACATGTAGGAATTACAACCTTTTGAGAAGCTAGACATTTGGTAACCTATTGGGGAAAAAATACCATAATTATAAAAATCACACTTTTGCCCTATATTATGCAGCATGTTTTAGTTTCCCCCAACACTTTCAATATTTGGTTAATTATTTATTCTTATGATAACCCTATAAAATATGCTGAACAGATTTCCCCACCCCAACACCATCTCCCTCTTTTTGAAAAGATGTTGAAAGAATACGATGACTCATCTGAGATTACACAGTTTTTGCTGACCCTTTCCTACTAATTCATTAATTTCCTTTTTGAATTTTAAGTCGTCCCAGGTTGGGCCTCTATTCTGTTCAATGTCCTTAGTATATCTTCTGTTTTATCTGGAAGTCAAAGAACATTTCTTGAGTGTTACCCTTTATTTATTGCTTCTGCAAAGTCCTCAGGCATTCTTTAGTATGAATTCTAAATTAAGCTATTTCATTTGGAGCCCAGCTTTGGAAATGTTATCTTCAAGTGGCAAGCCTTCGCTCCCACATACATCTTGATGTGAAGACTTGCAAGTCCACCCCAGGCCCTATTCCAGCAGGACTCCCCCCGTGCAATGCTGGTATCCTCCTGTACGTAGAGAACTAAGGCTGTCGGTTCTGACCTGGGTAATCTAGACCCATTTCTGTCTGTTCCTTTTGCCTCATCTCTTTCCCACTCTCCGTCTTTTCAGTTGGAGAAGCTAAGATATGAAAAAATTAGATGACTTACCTGTGGCTACGTAGATAGTGGTGGCCTGGCTTGGTCTAGAAATAAGATTTCTTGACCAAGGTCAAGTAAATAAAAAAGTCAATATGGCAGAAATGAAAAACAGCCGGTCCAGATTTTTTTCTTTGGTAGACACAGCAGGATTATGGAGCATTTAAAATGGACTCCATTTAGCAAAAACATGTTTTTCTTGGCCACTTTATATATGCTGAGTCATTCTCTTCTGGCCCTCTATAACTGAAGAAATTGATGAGAATGTTAGGCTAATCACAAATGAATGGTAACCATAATTTAATTTGCATGAACTTGCTTGATACTTTACAAAACACATTCATATTCTTAATCTCCTGGCAGTGTAGATCCTTACCAGATCCAGGGGAGGGCCAAAGGGAGTCACTTACCCATTTCCATGCCTCTGTGAAGTTGGAACCCAGTATGCGTCCTAAGCCATGGGACTCCACGTGCAATGTTCTTTGCAGTGTATCACATGAGGATTCTGGTAGCCAAGTTTAGGGCCACATGGATGTGAGGGATAAAGTGTAAATGATGACTTTCCAATCCTAACCCAAAACCTGCCTCAGAGAGTCTCTGCGATACCACTCAGGCCCTGCACTTGGACATTTGTAGAAGAATCTCATGATTTCGGAGATGGACTCAGACTTGTGAAAGCCAGTGATGAAAAGAGCTTCAGAAATGTAAGCTCCATTTTTATTCTGAGTAACAATTAGTCCCCAGATGATTTTATTTTAGAAATAAATCTCAGAAGTGATTAGTCAACTTGCTGAACAGCTGCAGATGTCTTTGGATTTTTGAAACATTGCCCTTTTTGCAGAGGACAGGCAATAGGCCACCAAATGCAAACTAATTTCTCACAAATAGAAGCAATTCTGTCAGCAAGCTTAAATACATGGAAACATTTTACCTTTATTTCCAATTTTAAGTCATGTTATAAATCAACCAATTTTAGTATTCAGAGGCTGGAGGAAGTTGCAATTTTGCCATTTCCCCACAGGGCTAGCCTGGAAAATATAGAAGCAGCTGAAATTTGACTTTGATTAGTGCTCTTTTATTTTTTAAGAAAAAAATGCTTCCAGAACGCACTCCAACCCCCAGTCTTTTCTTAGTAATATAAGTCAATGTTTAAAAATAAGTCTAATGTGTTAGTGGCTTGATGTTTTTTGGGGGCACAGATAAGCTATTGGTCTTTATTTAACAATTAATACTTGACATATAAATAAGTGTTACACACATAAGCTACTTCCTTTTGTAACATAAACATTTTATAAAACAGAACAGAAAAAATATTACCGACAAGAAATGCTACATCCTGACCACATTCCCTCTGTAATCCTGGCTCCTCAACATCCAGGGTTAATTTCACTCATTGGAATTTTGTAAGGAGAAAATGGAGATAATAGTACTTCCCTCAGAGGATTATTGGGAATTTCAGTGGGAAAATATCTATTATTCATCAGGCAATTGGTGGCAGTCACTTAGTGGTGACTTCTATCCCTTTTCCTGTCCTTACATGAAAATGGGAATTTGGATCCCTGGTAAGACAGAGGAAGACTATTTTTGGCCAGATAAACACTAGGATTCAATTAAATTGGAAATCTTCTCTTTAAATTAGAAAAAAAAACCTCTTTTTTTATTGTCACTTACCTATTACAGGTAAGATGGTAGCTTTGGAAATTCTCTATATCCCTCATTCATAGAGAAAGTCTGCTTTCAACATGTGTGTTAATTAGTGAGCCGCTGATAGAATTTTCCAAGTATCCTTGCTTCTGATGTACCTAGCCATCTACTATATATTCACCCTAGCTTATAGCAGGGAATGTTTATTGACTTCTCCCCCCACCTACCTTCTCAAAGTCAGTATATAATGCAACCTTTTTGTAATGTTTAAGGTCTAGAGACACTTTGACAAGGCCTGATATTATACTGCATAATGAAAAATGAGTACTGGAAATAGAAAGTGCATTGGAATTCAAGGAAGAAAGAGATTGTTTCCTTCTTTGGTGGTGTAAGAGATCTTATACATTTGGATAGAGTAGAGGAGAGGGGGGCATCAAAGGGGAGACTATGGGAAAGGGTAGAGTGGTTAGTACTTCCTGAAGGAACAGCAAAGGAGACAAATATACCAGAAAGAAGGAATAGGCCAGTTTATCTGGAGCTGAGGGTTTGTGCATTATTATGATTAATTATAGAAACTGTTGCCAAGATTTTATCATAAAAATTTTCTAAAGGAGAATTCATCAAGTTCTATTGCTTATTAATTTCTGCCAGTGCACTTTATTTGACATCTTCAGTGACAAGACACTTTTTTATTAAAGAAATAAAGGCAATAAGATGAAGTTCATTAGAAGAATGATTTATGTGTGATATTTAAAATCTAAGTAATATCATTGCCTCAAGAAAATTACAAATCTCTAGTTTTAGTAAAGGTTTGAGTGTGTCTTTGAAATTTCTAAAGCTTGAGATTTTGTCACTATGTATCAATTGGTAGTGCTTTAACACCCTATAATTATTATTTATCAATAAATTAGGCAAGATGATATTGTGGTGCGTGTTTTGCATTTGGAGTTTTTTAAAAACTTGTTTTATAGTCCTACTTGTACCATTAAATACTCTTTTCTTGTATGACCTTGAATATAATTCCCAACTTTGAATCTGTGTAATCATGTAAAAATAAGTGACAGTGAATTTAACTCCCCTTTAATTGCTTCAATTTTTAAAACATGTATTTTCAAAAGAAAAGGCCACTTTTTTTTTTATCATTTAAGGAAAAACACATTTTCATATGAAAGGGATCTCCAAAGTTCAAATGACTTTTTTTCTTCAGGTAGCAAATGTCAAAGCCAACTTCCTAAAGAAACTTAATGAGATAAAGGAAGATTTTTAAAAGAGGTCCACTCTCTGCTCCTAGTAGGAACCTACAAGGATCCAGAAATATGAATAATTTAATATTCATCATAGCACTTCACCATGTTTTAGTTCTAAGTGTACCCACACATACAATCACACAACCTAAATGACCTGTTGTGAAAGATTATGTATTCAAGCCTCATCATTGAGACAGAGAAGGGACGCCACCTTTTATGAACAATGTGTGCTGTTTTCCATGTACAGGATATATCCATAGGAGACCAGCTGCCATTGGTTTTCAGACTTACGAGTTCAGACACAAAGTCCTCTGGTAACATTCCTCTCTATTCTCAGTTCTCCAGCAGGAAAACTGGGAGCTCCAATTCTCTGAGCCAAAGGGTGTTGGAAAGTGCATTTGCTAAGGTCAACCAGCACAGATCACTGATTAAACATCATTGATGCATTTCTATCAAAGGAAGCCAGGGGTCAGAGGTCATGTTGGGGGCCCGGTAAGAGTTGTTCTCAGAATCCATGAGACAAAGCCCGAGGTAGGCGTCTGCATATTTGTAGTTTCTCACAGCTCTGAGAAGCCTTTTCAGACATTTTCTTAAGCCTAATTTTCTTAAGGTTATGTGGGCATGTAATTCTAGCTACACATAAATAAATAACACCAGTGCTAATAGTACATACACTTTTTGTTGTGAGGTAATATTGTCCTAAATGACTATTGCTATGCATTTTTAATTCCCTTCAGAATAAATCGAAGCTTTTCTTTACAAAGTGGTTAATGAAAGAGTAAACCCTTTTTGTCTGTTTTTCTATTTGAAGAAAACAAATGTATATGTCACTTCTTTAAGGTTTGGGAATATAGGAGACCCTATCTCTATTTCTCAAAGCCACTTTTGTGTGGTTGTTTCTAGTATTAGTTTTTAATATTAAAGGTAAGTATATGATATAAACCAAAAGTAAAGTATTATTACTAAAGAACTGTAACCACAGTAAATTTGCATTACATAATCAGTTGAAGGTAGCCATTGCATAGTGTCAAAATCATAGGAAAACTGAGGCAGATGTGGATTGAGATTCTGGCTCTATCAATAAACAGCATTTTAACTTCTAGAAATTTCTTGAACTTTCTGAACATTTGCTTTCATCTGTAAAACATGGATGATAATCCAAAATCATAGAGTTGTAAAGTAAAATAATGAGAATATATTTTGTACATAAAAGGTGAAAAATATCACTCTTTTCCATTCCCCTACTCCTCCTTGATCACGTTGAAAGCACAGAGTAGAAATTTGATGAATGCTTTGTTGAAAAAGGAACAACTCATGATATTATCCTAGGCCCTCTAGCTGCCACACTTTATCCTCCTTCCTGGGCTGTCTGGACATTCTATTGGCTAGAATTACTACCTATGTGCTGATGACTCTAAATTTCTATTTTATGGTCCAAAACACTTGTACAAAGAATATGGATTGGAGAGAAGTTTCCAGTCATAAAGCAACTGTATTTGATCCAGATACATCTCTGATTGCTTTTAAGAAATCACCACAGATAGGTCTCTGTTGAACTCACTGTAAATATATATTTCCAAACATATATTGAGGGCATGCAGCTCAGTTTATTCCATGTTTTTTAAGACCTCATTTTTGGATAAACAGATCATTTTATCCTGGGACTGGATATATAAATTTTTTCATTGAGTTTACAAACTGGCAATACACACTTGTCAAATTCTAGAGAGACCCATCGCAGATTTCATTTGGTTATGATCTGATTGTCTTCACTGATATAGAATAATCAGAGGAGGGATTTGAAAACACAACAGTGTCTGTTAATAGTCTGATCAAATAGTTTTAGTTTAAAACCAAAGATCATCTAACTATGTATCTTTTGGACAGGAAAGAAGGGAAAAAATTCAAAGTGAAAAATGGCTTCAAACTCAAGTTTGGAAGGATTTTAAATGAGATCATGTAGGTCAAATTAAAAATACATGCAAAGCATTACCTAAATACTGAATATGAATCTTCTAATGCAAAAAATTGCTACATTGGGGACAGACCATGGTGGCTCAGCAGGCAGAGTTCTTGCCTGCCGTGCTGGAGACTCGGGTTCGATTCCTGGTGCCTGCTCATGTAAAAAAAAATTGCTATATTGGACAGTTATTTTGCTCTCTGGGAATGCAGAAACTTCCAGCTCAAGGCCCATAAGCTGACTGCCTGGTTAACTTTAGGCTGGTGGGACACTTGTTGTCATTACTGGAAGCCTATCAAGTGGCACAAGTCTCGCTCAGGTGAGATCTGGGTAAAAAAAGAAGAGCCTCTGGCCAAGATCTCTATCCAAAGGGCTTCTCCACCACTGTCCAGAGTGCATCCTTGTCTCTTCCAGGAAAAGGAAATTGTTCTAAGAAGCAAAGACCTTTTTTGCTTATTAGGGAAAAAAAGTTAGACTGTTCACCAATTTTTAAGAATGTATATTTCAAATTTTAAAACAATTTTGTGCTTAGAAATGAAGTTTTTCTTATTTCTGCTTAAAAACTCCAAATTGAGTCAAAAAGAACAAAGGGACTCTCAGGTTTTTGCCAGAAAATGCCAAAATTCAATTGTCTTCTCGGCCATATGGTAGGATTGGCTTATGTTTGCTTCATAACTCTCAGCCTCACATGTGGCAGCGCCTAGGCTACAACCGACACAGGCTACTTCTGGAACTTCTGGGCCACTTCTAGGGAGTTCCTCATCACTTCTGGTGTTCAGGCAGCATGGTGCCCATGGGTGGCAGTCAGAGGGCCAGGATCACAGCCCACATAGGAGGCAAGGGGACAAATGCTTACCAAAGGAAGCCAGCAGCTGGAGGGAGCCGGCAGACAGACGTCCTCTTCTTTTCTTCTTTTCTCCCCATTACACACAGCTCCAAAGCATGGTGTTGTTACACAGCCTGTCCAAAGACATCCACGTGGCTGAGAGACCAGCAGCACGTCTTCATGAACCAGGCCCACCCCATAATGCTTCATCTGAATTTGCCACATCCCCTCTCCCCACTAACTTCCCATTTCCCCTTCCCTTGCTGCTCTGTGGTGGCCTCAGGCTCTGGTTTCTAATCAACCATGGCTAAACCTAGGGCATAATTCTTTAACTGCTGCTTGATGAAATGACTATGAAATACTGTAGATTTCAACCATATCCACTTCTTTATTCTATGCTTCTTATTGTCATTAAGAAATGAGTAGCTAAAAGTAATAGAAAAAATGGGGAAGAATTAATAGAAAAGTGGTAATGATTTTCTTTGGCTGTTAAGATGACAGGGGGCATCCATTCTCTGTTTTATCATTTTTTCTTTTAAAACATTCTTGCTTTCAATTTTTTTTTTGTAGTGAAGGAGCATTATTTATATATTTAAAAGACTATTAAAAGAAAGTGAATGAAAAGATTCTATCTTTTTTTTTTAAATATTATGTCTATTTTTCCAGTCTACTTTAATTTGTGATTTTATGAGATTTTTTTCACTATTGTACCTCAGGTACAAAAACAGAATTTAGTAGGTGCTCAATAAATGCTTGAATGAATAAGTAAATGTTTTGAAAGAGTTTGTACAATGGGTCATTTCACTTATTTCCAAAAGACCATTTTACCTTCCTACCTCTCTCCCATAGAAGCTCGGCCAACTCCATTGCTGCCATCCCAGTCTGAGTTCCCTTCATCCCTTCCTAGACGATTGCAAACCTTTCCTGTTTGCAGCACCAATTCCACACTTGCCTGGTTACTACTCCAGCAAGTAACCAGATGGGTCAGAAGATTCTTAGGAAGAACTGTTTATTGCTTAAAACTCATATTGTGCAACTTTTTGATATTCTTTTTAAAAAACGTGTTTTAACCTTTCTGGAATTTCAAATAGTGTTTCCATATTTTTGTGGTTCATGGGTCCCCTATTCTATATTTAATAGAAACGTATGTCTTCAGGTTGAGAAGATGTTAGTTTTGCTTTGCCTGAAGATAACCACTGCTGGCATTTTCCCTGCACAATTTAGGACTGCAAGTCCCCATAGCAGTTCCATCTAGGTAACCACCCCAGTGTGCTTGACGTCTAAAAGATCTTTCTCTGCTGTATTATCAGGAACTTACATCATCACATAATGCATTAAGAGACACAACTGAAGCTGAATCATAGATTTCAGCCTAGCCTTGTACATACCTTTATATAAAACAGGGGATCTAACTACCAGCTGACAAGGAAGTCAGAGAGATTGCTCACCACAAGCATTTCCTGGAATTAGGAATTTAGATTAGTAATCCCAGGAGATCTGGAAGGCTATATTGAGAGTTCAGTTTCTTCACATATTGGCCCATGCTCTCAACACACACACACACACACACACACACACACCCTTTATGCACCCCAAACATGTAACAAAGAGTAGAAAAATAAAAAAATCCCTTGGGGATTTTCTATAAGAACATTTTTTTTTCTTAGAAGGAAGGATTTATATTGTAAAAACATCTCCATAGAACTTCTTTATTTTTATAACATACTTCCTTTATTTTCCTGTGGTAGAAAGTGCTCTCTAGAGAAAATTGCTAGCCTGCATGTTAGTTTAATGTCTGCAGATAAATTTAAAATATTTTAATGTTCCCTTTGGTCCAATATAACTATTTTCTAGGGATGTTTAAATTGGGTTTAAGACCTTCAATGTCTGCCAATGGCAATATCTATTTTAAATAATTATTTGGGTCATGTAAAATGTTTCTCAAATGTTTTGTTTTCACTGGACACTTTGATGCTGTCTTTTTACATGGGAAATAAGTGCAAGATGGTGGGTATTTTCTGTGTGCTTTAGAGGAAATATTGAAATGTAGCTGTGGTTGAGAAGGTTCACTGGAGACATCTCCCTTTCTCTCTTAGTTGTACATTGATGGTAGTGCATTTTGCCTTACAGAAGAATAATCTCTTAAATTTCCTTTCATGCCATGGTTAGTTGGGAGAGAGGAAAGGGCAGATAAGACTCTATCTCCCTCACTAATCCTTGGAACATCATAGAAAATGAATTGTCCTTGTCTTATTTTGTAGTCCTTTGATCCAGGATATAAAATAATTTTACACACATTAAATCAGTCCTCAACAACCCTACTCCCCTTTGAATCCATTATTAAATATTTGGGGCTTTAGAAGACAAGCCCCAAATATTTAATAATGGATTCAAAGATTTCTAATCAACTGATTTAGTGATGTCTGTTCTCTAATTGAAGGTTCACATTAGTCTATGAAAATGGGACCGATTCATTGTCTCCTTATTACTTATGTTTATCAAAAATATTAAGCAAATGCTCACTAGTTCTTGATTCTGCTCCACCAAAACAATGATTTTCTGGTTCCCACTTCTTTATGTTCCAGTTGTCCTCTTTCTCTCGGGTTTATTATACTCACTAGTAAAATAAAATATCTTTCTCAGTTCTGAACAACATATGCCAGAAGAATTATTCTTTTAATTGTGTTTATATTGAAACTAGCTTTCTTCACTCTTAAGGAATTTTATTCTTTTTCTTAAAAGAATTTTTACTGTTCCCAAGTAGACATGAGAGCTTTGAGCGCCACTGCTAAGAATAGAGTAATTGGAATCTTTTTACAGAGCAAACTTTGAACTTACTATTCTTTAGGATAAAAGAAGCAGTTAAAAGTAACACAAAAATGAGAAACACATAGTGTAGATCAAGAATTCATTATATGTATCCTTCAAATAGTCAACTGTTTTATTTATTTTATTTTATTTTCATTTTCAGGCCTAAAGTAGTATTCTTTGTCTTAAGTAAAATTAGTTGATAAATATTTTACAGATTTATAAGTATATTCAGACACTAAATGGAAAAAGGCAAACATTTAAGTCCTTTGCATTTGTTTAGAGATACCAGATAAATAACCAGGCAGCTTATCTCTCCATTGTCTGGGTTGTTGTAAACATTTCTGTGTCACACAGGTGCCACTTGGTTTCACCATCTCTGGGTACTATGAATGCATGTCAGGTATAACATCAGTATTTTTATTTTTTTTATTTGTGCCTTCCTCCCTTCACTGTGAAACCCTTACTTTTCATACATTAAGTGCCCATTCAATGTTCAATGTAAGCCAGTTAAAATCACTACCAATGTGACTTCAAACCAGTGTCCAGGTGGATGGTGATGCCTGGGTCCTGCAGGAATCTTCACATGATAACTGGCCTGTTCTCTGCATTCATGATTGACCTCAATGTGCTTCTTGCTGAAGGCTCAGAAGGTGAGACCAAGTTTGCCTCAAGGTTAAAGCCCAGTGTAGTAAGTATCCCAGTTTTAAATAGTTCTACTGAACTATGTTCATTCTACCTGCTTTATTACTAACTTGATTATAAAATTCATTCAGCAGAATGTTCCATGATATGTGAAATCTCATAACTATATGCATTGAACTATAATGTACGTCACTTGTTCTTTATTTGGAAGCCCAGCTTCTATTACTCCTCTTTAGATAAGAGTACCAGTTTTTGCTTTGGGCAAATTACATCTTCTCATTTTTGTACAGAGAAAGCATCTTCCTCTTTTCTGGTCAAGGGGGAGAGTACATGACCCAGATGGGACCAATTGCCCATCAATTGGATTTTCTCCCTCCTAAGACTTAGAATACAGAGAGGAGTAAACATAAAGTTTGAAGAAGCAGTCAGAGCTTGTGTATTCTGGTGGTAGTATTCTGATGGATCTGCTACTTGGTCCTTTGGAGCATTCTTGCCTTTTTCTCTGAGTCTTCTTTAACCTTCCCATGGATTTTGAACTACAAAATATCCTTATAAGATATTGTTTTCTGCTAAGGTAGCCAGAGTTGATTTGTGTTGCAGGAAATTCTGTGTTTGTAACCAGGAAATTCTAGCAGAAATATGTTGTGTTCTTGAGTTTAAACCGAGCCACATCTATAGTCTTCACAGAATTTTAGCCAACACAATTATTCCTAAATGTATTTTTGAGTAAATTTTCATAGTTACAGAAATGGTTCCACACTGGGAAGTGATATCAGCTAGGATTTTAGGCCTAGTTTAAAGAGAAGAATTAATTAACATATCATATTGTTGGTCATGCAATAAATATTTGTTTGGGAACGTATTTCTGTCTTTGATTATCCATACCAAAAATAATCCATATCTCTATATTGAAGGAACTTTTAATTGCAGTCTTATGAAGTTATATTAGACATAACCACAGAGTATTAAGCAAAAGTGTAATTTTTCTAAATTTTTTCTAAAATTCAACCAACAATACAAAAGATGTCATAAGGCAATAACATGACTCGTCACCAAATGAGGGATGTTGATACAAGTGCTGTGATATCAGAGTAAGATAAGAAATCTGTATGTGGAAGTGAGCTGGGAAATTTTTACAGAGGCCTGGTAGAGATCGGATTGAATTGAGCCAAGAAAGATGGGGATTCAACAGAGTCTTAGAGTTAATTTAAGGCTATCCCCCAACCCTGCAAAACATGCCAAACCACAACAAGAAGACAGCTGTTGAGGGTACCTGCTATTCACAATATTCCTAAACTGGCCTCTGACACACTGATTCCTCACTCCTTCTTTTTCCTCCAATTAAACTCTCACATCAGCTCTCTGACTTTCTGTTTGCCCAGATCATCTGATTTGGCCACTCATTTGATCAGATCCCAGGGTCCTTGATCCTCCCACTTTACCCTCAGGTTGCGAATTGCCTCCTTCCTCCAATATTGATTTTGGAGTGCCTTCTTGGTAATGTTCTTCCAACTGGCTCCTCTCCTGATATAAAACTGATATAAAACTTTTGAGCAGTGTCTCCCGGGCACATGCCAAGCTTCTCTCCTTTACAGTCCCCAAAGGTTGTACTCAGATAACTGTGAGGACTTGGATAGACTGAGGGAAAGAAACTCCAGAGTGAAAAAACACTGACAAAACAGCATAAGACAAAGGGCAGATGCAGACAGCATATGATATATTCAGGGGAGCAGTTTAACCGATAGGGGTAACAGGACCGAATGAGAGAATAGTAGAGGAATAAAATGATAAATAAAGCATGTTGGAATTAGTTTTTAAGAGGTAGAACCAGACTAATTGGTCTAGATTTTATCCTGTAGGTTATGAAAGCTCACTGACTGTTTTTAATCAGCACTAACATAGGAAAATTGGGCTTTACAAAGATTAATTTGGGAATGTTGTACCCAATTGATAGAAAACAGGAAGCTCTGGGAACAATTTAGATATGAAGAGATGAGCGTCCTGGCTAGGATGGTGATGGCAGATACAGAAGTAAGTGACTGATGTGACAGACACCATAAGGTTCCCAGTCCCCAAATAGTTTTTATTGTGCTGTGCTCAGACTGAATACATTACCGATGATTATTTCGTGGATTTCGCAGTCAGTTGTTAATGTCCCCCCAAAATGATTCTTTCTATTTTTTTCCAAACTAGTTGTCAGGAAAGTTCTGATTCTTCAAAATTCCAAAACTTGGGATGATAACACTTAGTATAATCCGTAATTATTATATCACAATACCTCACATTCTAAAGCCCAGTTTTTTTGAAGGTTTCTTGCAGACAGGAATATTTCCTCCAGTTTTAATACAGGTTTAAGAATTGTATTATAAACCTTTCCCCTTTTGGATGGGAGTTTATTGTTTTTATGATTAAAATCACATAATTTTCACATATCTTCAGGAATAAGGTATGAATCAGATAATATGCTATTTTTCTAGTCACTTAGTAATTTTGATCAAAGCTTTTCAAGCTGTCATTGACTGAGGCCAGGGAAGGCGTAGAAGTTTCTGAAGTGAGACTTGGAAAGTGAGATATTATTCATGTTGCTGTCACATTCAGAAAGACAAAGGCCATGAACGCTTCTCTATGTCACTTCAATTGTTCCCAAACGGGGCACTTGGCCACTGAGCCTGGCACCACAGAGATAAGCCCGTCCTGTGTGTCACCTCTCTGTGCTCGCCTCCTCCTCTTCCTTCTTCTCCTCGCTGGTGTATAGACACAGATACAGCTAGGGGACATTTTTTGTTGAACTTAGTCTTGTAAATTTTTTTTTTAGAACAAGAAAAATTTTTTTTCCCACTTCTAAAAAGTTAGCGATAAAAATAACTCATATTTAGTTTTTAAAAATTGAGGGAAGCAATGAAATTCATGAAAGTACAAAAGTTTAAGGAAAACCACCCCAAACCCTATATACCTAGATTTAATGCATGACGTACATGCTTCTAGACATTTTTATTCATATACACACACACACACACACACAGGACATATAAGAGTTTTAAAGAGTTGAAAGGTGGTTGAAATAAATGGAAATATTTTCAAATACTTGCACACACACTCAATTCTGTGATTATGATTAGATGACCAAAATATGAACAGATGTGTGCATCTGCTCATGATGGAAAGCTGAGTCTACTCAGATTCTGCCCCCAGGGCCAGGGGGCAGGTTTCATATATGCCTGTGAGTGAGGGTTTCTGAATACATCTTATTTAGCAGTGTCTTCTCTTAGGAGTATTGACATTTGGAATCAGGACTGGCTGATGGTTTCATCTTTGCTACTGCTAAGAAGAAACACACAGGATGAAGGCCGGCTTCATTCTCCTGTCCTCTCTAGCCAAAGTGATTAAATAGTATAGCCTTCATAAATGGCCCTGGGAAGCGGGGACTTTTACCAACATCAGTGCCTGCACTGCCGCGAGAGAGGCAGAACTGTCTAAGGCCAACCGAATACAGTACTGAGCTGACCACTGACAACTGTAAGAAACACGTGCTGTCAGTTACTGTGTAACATCAGGACCCAACCTTGACCAAAAAAAAAAGAAAAATACATTTTTTCATTTTTAATGTTTACCTGCATTAAAATAATGACTGGGGGGAAATACATCAAAACGTGATGATTGTTTATCTCAAAGGGATGCGGCTTCATGTTGTCTTTCTTTTTGGTATCTGTGTTTTCAAAATTTCTACAATGAGCACATGCTACTTTTGCAACCTGTGAAGTAAATACTAACTATTAAGGAAATAATAAATGCATGTTTCCGTAGTGCAAGGTGTTTCCCCAGATACATCAGGGAATAGACACCCAACTGAGATGACCGGTGTGATTTGTTTAGCCTGCAGAAACGTGTTTTAGAAGTCCACCTGAGCTGGTCTGACCACAGAGGGCAGGGTGGAATCAATGACCCGTGAATGTGCACCGGGATCTGGTTCACAGTTGCTCTTTATAGTTGACAGCAAACAGGTGATGCAAAGAATAAAACCAGATAAGAAAACAAATGGGCGAGTGGAGGCAGCTCCCCAGAACCTCCTCGTTCTTTCTGAGGCACATCGGAAAAGAGCTTCCTAGAAGCAGAGAGAGCCACATGCAACGTCATAGGAGTCCAGGGCTTGG
The DNA here is from genome assembly GCA_004026745.1 of Myrmecophaga tridactyla. Classification (NCBI taxonomy): domain Eukaryota; kingdom Metazoa; phylum Chordata; class Mammalia; order Pilosa; family Myrmecophagidae; genus Myrmecophaga; species Myrmecophaga tridactyla. The sequence continues at coordinate 32,798 of PVIY010007817.1, read as the reverse complement.
GCTGGCCCTTTGCTACTTTTAGAGGTCAAGTCATGATTCAAGCGTTACCTCTTACCAGGTAGGGCATTTCTTTCTGTGCTGCAAACACCTATGTTCTCCATCCCATTTCTCATCAGGCCTGCAGGTGGGCTTCTCCTCTGGGCTCTGTGGAATTTATACCTGTCCACTGAGGTGGACCTGACCTAGTTCTCATCACAGTTTCTGTCTCGCTTGTTCCACACCTGACCTCTCCTCACTTTGTTCTCTTGACTCGTCTGGTAACTTGAGTGTTACGAAGATAATAGGCCTCTTTTAAGCACAGATATTTTAATGTGTAAATATGAAACTAGACCCCCAGGTAGCCTAGCATTGCTCAGGGTTTTCCTGAGTGAGGAGGGTGCAGACACACGAACTTTGTAACAGAAGTCTGCTAACCATCAGCCCCTCTCCTCCTACCCCAACCTCCTGTCTGCCATACTGCCTGGAATAAACTTGGGTTGCTTTGCACTTTCTTACCACAAGCAAAGAGAATGCAAGGTAACAAAGGAAAGAGAGACAAAGAGGGAAATTGTCATAAGTATTAACTGAGGAATAAATGAAATAGAATACATAGATTCTGGTACATGCATGCCCAACTCCTATTAATTATTATTGTTGTTATTATTATTATGTAGGACTGTAATGATTTTTATTAGTACTGTTTTGTTCACTGCTTTTCTCCCCAGTGCCTAGAACAGTGCCGAACATACAGTAGACAGCCAATAAATATCTACTGAATAGCTATTGAATGGATTAGGCTATAAAAGCTCATTGGCTATCATTTCTTTTCCTCTCCATTTCATATCGGAAATGCAAAACTTTCTTACTGAGCTGCAAATGCTGTGTGCACTGGAGTTGCAAAAGACGAGCAATGATTATTTTGATGTTGGTGCTTTTGATAGCCTATTCTTTCCTTTTAATTTCTTTACTGTGTATTTTAGATAGTGTCTTGGTCTATCATTTTAAGAAAAATGTACATCTCAATATTTGAGCATTAGAAGAGATGATTTTTCTCTACCACTTTCCAGCACAAAGTAGTAGCAGATGTTTTATACTTCTTATAGAGAAATTGATAGAGAAGACAGTATAGTTTTCTTCCTAACAAATTTTTTCTTTATTATTCAGTTAACTTCTTGTGTATACTTTATTTCAAGAGACATATTGATAGATTTAATATGCCTTGGAATGTTTAGGATAAAAACCAGATAAAAATACAAATGAGTGAGTGAGCAGCTCCCTGGAGCCTCTGTGTTCCTTCTGAGGCATACCTTAAAAAGAGCTTTTGTTGTGGCCCAGAAACACTCCAAAGACCTACAAAAATAAATCACAAATGATTCCCATAAATAAGTAGAAAGAATAAAAATATTTTATATTTATAGAAATACGCCACTGTCTTCATATTCCAAGAAACCTTTTTTCCTTCTTAATAAAAGGCAAAACAAAACAACTGTAATGTAATGACAATAAGCCTCAATCTGGATTTCTAAAATACATAACTGTATATTTTAACATTCAGTTATATTGAGTCAGTAGGTTATATTTGCCAGGGCTCAGGTAGAAACAGAAAACTGTTTTAAAATAGCCTACTATTTTAATGTATTACATGAACTAAAGTATATGGGTGAATTGTGCTATTTTGGTCTAAGGCTATCAAATAGTTTGGGGACAGAAAGATAAAAATTTCCATGAGGGTTATATCCAAACAACAAGTAGATTCATAGTACTTTTTTCCATTAGGTATACATGTTTAATGCCCATTTAAAACTAACTTTGCTTTTCAACAGGTCTTCATTCCTATTAAGTTAAGCCCATAAGCCCCAAAAGATCTTGCATATTTCACCTAGATATGTCGTTGAGAGTTTCTCTTTCTACCCTCTAACATTTCTACATTCTAACATTTAGTGGGTTAATACACCTCTCCATCATTTCTCATTGCTATCTTAGCATGAATTTCACAGAATTCCTCTTAAAATACAAGAGAGTAATATTTGAGAGCATATTTGAGAACCTAGCTCAAAAAGAATGGGGGGCAATGGGTCCCCATTCTGTTATTATGTTTCTGTGAGAATGGAAAGATGGGCAAAGAGGATGAAACACCAAGTCTGCATGAAGTAATCTCGGGCCTCAGCGGGACTTTGAGTGCCAGGGTAAGAAGTGCAGAGATGGGAGAATGGGGAAATCAGAAGAGACAAAACATGCATGGCTCCACCGGCTATTACATTGCAGAATTAGAAAGAGAGAGTTGAATTGATGAAGAAACAAAGTAAAATTTTAAAGGAAGAAATTAGTCAGGTTTGTGGAACTTTTCTGAATAAAGAAGGTCACCTTATTCCTCTTCTGACTCACACTAGAATAGTTTATTTATGGAACATTAAACCTAACTGCATTTTGGAGCCTGAAAAGTCCTTATCTCATTGGCCAGAAGATGGAGCCATTATATAAAGATTTTTTTTTTTTTTTTAAACTGGCCGGCCAAAATGGACCACGTTTTCTCACTCAACTAAATTATTTTAAAACATTGTATGGAAGGAATTTATTGCATTTTAACCTCACTTATGCAGAGAATAACATATTATTAGGCAATGGGCACTTAATTAAATAACCACATAATGTCTGTCCTCTGTGTGTAGATTCTGTTAGGAGAGACATCTGTGAGGGAGAATGCAACATTACAGGTTCATATTGTAGGATTATAATCACATTGATTACTTTGAACCAAGGTAAACTTCATCAAGCGTCTGAGCTGCTGCTTTTAGTAGATGTGGAATTCTCGTTTCACAAATAATCTGGTAAAATATTTCTAAACTGGAAGCTGCACTATTTTTACCCATTGTGTGCCATCTATAAGCTCTAATCATCCCGTCTGTCAATAATAACTTCTCTATAACCGTTTTAAACTTCTGCAAGATTTTCCAATTTCTCATATTTGATGCTCATAATAATCTTACACAGAAAGGAGGCAAAACAGAGGAGATGAATGTTATTTTTAGCTAAGTGAGGTCATGTACTCAAAGGTGAGCTTTCTGACTCAGCTTTAGCACAGTTTACTGGCTCTCAGCCAGCACACCAGCTTCTACTACCCTTCAACATAGACTTGAAATGAGCAAATTTAATTTTAGGAAGGTACACAGATCTGTGTGTAAAGAATATAGCACCTCTGGATTAAAATCCAGAGCAGTTTCCATTGGTTTGCAAATTTAGCTTCACATCAGAATCACCTGAGGACTTTCTAAAAATCCCAATGCCCAGGCTGAAACCCAGACTAAAGAAGAGCAGATTCTCCAGAAAGTGGCACCCAGCTATTGTTTTAAGCTCTCCATGGGATTACAATGTGCAGTAAAGTTTGAGAAGCAGGGATCTTGGCGAGTATTTCTAAAGCTCTAATGTGAATCACTTGGCTTCTGGAGTGTCCCTACTCAAATGTGGTCACTGTACCAAAAGCCTCAGTATCACCTGGGACTTTGTTAGAAATGCAAAGCTGGGGCCCCACTGAATCAGAAACTCTAGGGTCGGGCCCAGTAATTGGCTTCAAAGCCTTGCAGGTGATTCTGATGTATGCTGAAAAAGCCATAGAGGGAGCAACCAGAGAGAGGGCTGCCGGAAGCTGAACAAAACCCAGGAAACATGGCCATGTGACAAGCTAAGGACTAAGAATTTCCAGCAGCCAGCCCCAGAGCACCATAGTCTTCAGAGAGACGGAAAGCAGCGCCTTGATTTGGACCTACTCTTAGCCTCAAAACCGTGAGCAAATAAATTCCCATTGTCAACTCCACCCATTTCATAGTATTTGGTGGAGCAGCCTAGAAAACGAAAACAGATTTTGGCACTAGCCCAACCTTTTTCTCTCTTTTCTCATCATTTCTTCCTAGAAAACTGGGAGATAGGGACCATATCTTCCTTGAATAATTGCAACGAAGTGCCTTCCTTGAGGAAGCCTTCTTGTTTGATAAAATTTGCAAGAGGCTTATTCATATATATATACCTCTTACAAACATTTAAATTGATATGCATTTTAAAAGGACAAAGGAAAAAACTTACAAGCACAGGCTTTCTAAAGTATATACTAAGAGGGCAGGCCATGGTGGCTCAGCAGGCAAGAATGCTGGCTTGCTATGCCGGAGGACCCAGGTTCAATTCCTGGTGCCTACCCATGTAGAAAAAGAAAAAAAGTATATACTAAGAGATGAGGAAGAAGTCTCTTTCCTGATATTCAGTAGAGGAAATTAAGCATCTTTAAAACTTTAAATTTGTTTTCGCCCTTACACTTCACATTGTTAGCTTGAAATAGGTTATGGTTGAAGCATTTCTATGACAGAAGCTGACAAAAACTTCATAAATATCAGTGCTTTTTTCCCTCAGCAAACCAGTCATAAGACATTTACTCAGGCACCACTAGTCTTCCTTTTGTGGTTAACTCCCGATGGGCTGATTTAGGAAGTAATTTGCTTTTCTTTTATGGGGTAAATAAATAAATAAATAAATAAATAAATAAATAAATGCATAGCCCAGATAGGTGATAGGAGGGGAAGGGGTTCAGGCAGCGCCTTCCCAAAGACCCCTCTCCTACCGGTCTATTACTCACCCATCACATATTCCCCGAATGTCTTTGTTACCTTCACAGACCCTTGGAAAAGGCAGCGTTAAAACTATGAGCAGACTCTGAATCTTTAGTGAGATTCAGCCACCAGAGCTTTACCTGTTCAAATAAAATTGACAGAATTCAGGGCTCTGAAATAACCTACTTAACTCTTTATTTTGAATGTATTGGTTGGTGGGTCTTCTAGAGGTGAAGATATCTATAACAGATAACTCATGTAACTCATGGAGTTGAGTTTATCAGTTGGAAAGAGAAAAGTAAACAAATACATAAAGACACTGATTTTAGATAATTGTAAGGGCTCAGATGAAAATCAGAGTTCTCCTGTCGTAAAGGGTGACAAGGGCAGTGAGTGGGGTCGCTTTAAGAAGGCTGATCAGGTGAAAACCTCTCTAAAGTGGAAACATTTGCGCTGAAACCTAAACCAGTGCAGCTGTGTTTTAAGGCAGAGGCAGTGTATCCAGGCAGAGGTCTTGCCCCGAAGCAGGAGCAGTTTTATCGGGTCGAGCAACAGAAATGTCAATGGAGCTAAAGCAGCATGACTTTAAGAAGAGGGTGGTCTGATAGGGGGCAGTACAGTTAAGCCGGGGTCACATTGTGTAAGGTCATTTAGAATGCCTAGAAATTTGCCTTTCGTGCTGAGTGCAATGAGAAGTCCTGAAGAACTGTTAAGAAGAATTGAATAATGGGAAGTGACTTGATCTAAATTAGAGCTTAAAAGGATACTCTGACTGCTGTGTAGCTTCACTGCAATGAATTAAAAGTGGAAGCAAAAAGACTAGTTAAGTGGCAGCTGTAATAGTCCAGGCAAAAGATAGTAATGGTTTGGACTAGGGTGAGGGTGGAGGAGATGAAGAGAAATGAGTAACTTGGGGCTATATTTTGTAGACTGAGCCTACGGCCCTTGTTGATCATTGGATGTATATGTAAGGGGAGGAAACAAGGATACACTGAGGTTTTTTGTTTTTTTTTTTTTAATTGAGGAACAGAGTAAATATTTGGTCCATCAGCTGGTTTCAAGGCTGGGTTATATTGCAAATAGAATGAGCCATCTAAATAATTGAGAAAGGGTAAACCTTTAGACTTATTGCAAATTGGATAAGATAAAGATGATCATATTGCATCCTTTATTTCAAGACATTCCTTCAAAGATAAATGATTAATGCATTTATGGTACATCCAAGTTCTCAGACAGCTTTGTGTTGTTTGTGAAATGTGTAATAGCGTAAGGGAAATCACATTTGGTGCTTCATCATCCTGCCTGGCCTAGTCATAAGTTCCCTTTTTCAGTGAACACTCCAGCTAGTCCTGCCTTCGGCCTAATTGCAACAAGGAAGACCTGTACCTCTAACATGATTTGGATGATAAGAGTCCACTAGCTTCTCCAAACAGCCTCTTGCTGCTACTGCCCTTTTTATACTGCCGCATAATTTACTAAGCAAGGCATATATCACCATATGGCTTGGACAATAATCTGCCCTCGTTTTCTCTGCTTTTTGTGTCCCAAAGTTTGAAATTGCCAATCCCCAGGATCTGAAGGAAAACCCTACTCCCCTTCTGGGACAATTAAAGGCAAGAGTCTGGGACTGGTGTGCTCTTTTCCGCCTTCCTTCACAACCTCGTAGGCACCCAGGTGAGGTAAACCTGGATCCTTGGGCTGCCCTTATTCTCCCCTCTCCTCCTCCAGGTTCTTTGATCTAATAAAGCTGTCCTTCCATGCATTGCTGCTGGCCTGCCTGCCTGCCTGCCTGCCTGCCTGCCTGCCTGTGCTTGTGCCTCATCACCCAAATCACTTTCATATAACATCCAAAACAAAATCCAATTGCAATGCAGTTGGAAAGTGATGTTCCAATTAGATCACCAAACAACTGTTCACATATAAAGGAATTAAATATCTAAATTTACAAGCTCAAGTTCTGGGCTTAATGAGTCTCCTTGAATAAATTATTTTTTTCCCATTTCTCTGCTACTTAAAAAAAAAAAAAAACACAAAAAAAAACCATGTCTACCTTTGCCCTGGGAGGTGTTAGAAAAAAAGGAAAGTGAAATTAGTTTGGAAACCCACACTTCATTAGGTAGTTTTTCTGACCTTCAGACAGTTACAGGAGACTTCCTAGACGGGACAACATTTAATGTCCATTTAGAACCCAGTCACTAGATGACTTAATATCCTGAAAAAAATCTGGATATAAAATGTCTAGAAATGCTAGATTTAATCCTTTTGTATGCAAGGATAAGTTTGCAAGAAATTAAAGGAAATTCTTAGGAACCAAATGCAAAGCAGGAGCAAGAAACAGAGGTCAGCTGAGATTGCAGCTGTAACAACCTAGGGTTGTTAGAGACTTTGTTGTTGTTATTGTTTGTTTACTATTTTATTGAAAATAGTAAAAATGAGAAAATAGTAAATGCATAGCTTGAATGTACATATTTACATTCCCATGTAATCATCACCCAGATCAATGTATAAAATGTTTCCAGTACCCCTGAATAATTTTTCCTCATACCCCTTTGAAGTCAATCCCCCTAAAGGTTATCACTTCTGATTTCTCAGACCCCATGAATAAATTTTCTGTTATTAAACTTTATATAAATTAAATCACAAAATGTCTAATATTTGGAGACTGACTTCTTTTGCTCTTTATTAAGTTTGTGAGATTCTCCATGTCATTGGATCAGCAAGTTGTTCTTTCTTATTGCTGCATAGGTTTTTGTTGTTTATATATACTACAATCTCTATTCTTTCTACTGTTGATGGATATTTGTGTTGTTTCCAGTTTGAGGCTATCATGAATATAGCATCTGTGAACATTCATCTATGAGGATGCCTTTTAATAGTTATAAACACTCATTTATATGAGTCTTTTATAAAGTCTCATAAATTTAATACTTATAAATACTCACTTATAAAGTTTTGTAAATGTAATAGTTATAAACACTCATTTATAAAGTCTCATACATTGCTGAGACTTTCTTTTGATCCATACCTTGGACAACTTGGTATTGCCAATCTTTTAAAAATGTAGTCATTTTGGTGGTAATGTATTTTATTGTTGTTTTTACTTGCATTTCTCTGGATAATTCCAAAATATATTTTAAAATATAAGAAAAAGACTGACATCCCAATAACTGATAAGGCAGCATTTGTGCTTCTCATTTTGCTATTTATTTCTGTTTATTTCATCTTTTTCGTTTCTCTATTTCCTCCATTACAACCTTCTTGCATATTAAATAGATATTTTCTGGTACAGGGGCAGGGATTGGAAGGCGTTAGGTTGCTCACAGTGGGTGAACTTGAGCCGGGTGAAATAAAGGCAGGCTTCCTCACCGTTGACTGCTAGACTACAGGTTTTCACCTGCTGTGAGGCTGTAATTGTAGGGCTGGTGGGTTTTCAAGGCCTCTGTGGAGCTGGAAAGAGGAAGGTAAGATTAAGGCAGGTTAAATGTCACAAACTTTTTGTGCTTAATGATATTCACCTGTTGCTTTATCAAATAAATGCTCTCTTGGCTAATTTCCAGAGTTCTGAAAAAGTTGTTTGACAGTTTTTGCCAGTGTTCCAATTATTTTATTCAGTACTGGATTTTTAGGAGTCATTATTCCTCTCTAACATTTCCATTGATGTCTTGAGAAGCCAATTTAAAAATGAGCAAAAATGTGAACAGATAATTTACAGGAGAGAATATTGAATTGATGCCTTTAGTTTCCATTATTATGCTATCTACTCTGCTATGTGCTGCAGTGGTGAATTTTGTGAGAGGTAGGTAATGGTCAGATTAAGCCTTAACAGAGTCTCATTTACTTGTGAAATATGGCTTTCGCCTGTGCCATTCCACCAAAACTCTCTTGCTAAATGCTAGAAACTTTCAGTGTTTGGTTGGTTTCCACTTAACTCTCCTTAAAACTCTATGTTCTTGTTCACTTTGCATATACTCTTCCTGCTTGCCTTGGTCTGCCTCTTTGGATTCAATCACCCCCTAGGAAGCAATAACCCCTGGACATATCTCTAACCCTGATGTCTCCATTGAGCTTCAGACGTTTTTATCAGCTTGCCTTTGCATCTTCCTCACATAGCACCTCACACGCAACATGTTCAAAACTAACTCCTCCCCATCTTTCAAAACTCGGCTCTAGCCTCGCCTGGCTGGATGGCACTGCCCTCCATCATGTTCCCACAGGACAGTATGCAAGCAGAGCACAAGACCATTATCATCTACTGATACTTGCAGGACACAGTAGATGCTCAGTGTCATTTTGTTGAACATATTTCTGAATTCTAAGTTGAGAAGCACTCAGAAAACACATATTAAATTGTCGCCTCTTAATGTTCCTACCATGTACTTTAGAATTACCGAGTGTTAGTCTTAAACAGATGAACAAACTGAAATTCAGAAAAAATAAGTACATTTTCAAGTTCACGGTTCAAATTCATGGTCACATTGTCAGTAAGTTGTAGAAAGATTGAAACCTGTGATAGTATATAATATGCTGCTGCTGTGTACATGTTTGTATAACATGTTTTTCTAGACAATTCCTAAAGGCAGATGTTTAGTCTGAAAAACAGAGCTAAGATTTAAGTGCTTCCAAAGTCAAGTCTAATTTGCTTTATTGATCTCATAAAGAGGAAGAGATTGGTTTTGTTGGTTTTAGCTCCTAAAATGACAGAGGCGGGAAACAACAACAAAATCATTCTTACTCTGGGAGGAAATAACCAGACAGGAAGAAATGTCAGCAGAGAAAAAAAAAAAATGCCAAAGGCCACAATTTTAAGCTGCCAGAGTGGTTCCTCAGCTTTGTGAAGGCCAAAGGGCTTCATTTTTCTACATGAGCCTTTGGCTTCTTTAGGCCAAGCTAATCATGTGCCTTCTAGCTATAGGCATGAAAGTTAAATGAATTAAACTTTGTTTCATAGGGCAAATTTTTGAATAGGCTTGCTTGCAAACATTCACTTTTTGCCTGTAGTCTTTCTTCAGATGTTGATAAAAGCCAAAATAGATTGCTCCTCTATTTCTCCCTGGCTCCCTCTCAGGGAGGACCCTGAGGACCCTCTTTGCTCATAGCTGTACTCTAAGTGGTATTCTGGCTGATGCTAATGATAGACTCATTTGTCTTTAAAATAATTTGACAAATGTGTGGATTTTTTTTTGAGAGAGAGATTTGTTTTTTTTATTAGTTGCAAATGCCAGGGCCAGGTGACTCTGACCCAGTTATGAATCTGTATTCTGGATTTAGGGTTAAAATGAAGTAGTTAGAGTAAAATGAGCAGACAAAATTAAATGAATTAGGCAGGAAAATAAAGCATGGAGAAACTCTTTTTTGCCATTTCTGTTTTCTCCCAAACCTCTTGTGCTGGTTTGAAAGGATTATCTGTCCTAGAAAAGCCCTGTTTTAATCCTTATTCATTTTATGGAGGCAGCATTTCTTTTAATCCCTATTCAGCACTGTAGATTGGAAACTTGATTAGATTATCTCCACAGAGATGTGACACACCCAATTGTGGGTGTTGACCTTTGATTAGAGGGAGATGTGACTCTATTCATTCCAAGTGGGTCTTGATTACTTTACTGGAATCCTTTAAAAGAGGAAACATTTTGGAAAGAGCCACAGAGCCCATGCTGCCAGAGACCTTTGGAGATGAAGAAGGAATACACCCCTGGGGGAGCTTCATGAAACAAGCCTGGAGAGAAGGCTAGAGGAGGTCGCCATGTTTGCAATGTGCCTTTCAGTTGAGAGAGAAACCCTGAACTTCATTGGTCTTTCTTGAGTGAAGGTAACTTCTTGTTGGTGCTTAATTTGGACATTTTTATTGAGTTGCTTCAATTTGGACATTTTCATGGCCTTAGAACTGTAAACTTGCAACTTAATGAATTCCTCCTTATAAAAGCCATTCTGTTTCTGGTATATTGCATTCCAGCAGCTAGTAAACTTGAATACCTCTCCTTTCAGAGCTGATTGTATTGAGGACATCAACTAGAATCCAAGTATTAGGACAAGCCAAGTTGCTCTAGGAGGTTATAAGAGAATTATATTTTTACTATTTTCTTAGAGTCAAAATTAGATTTTGAACTTTACAAGTATTATCATCATAGAACTTTTTAAGAAAACAATTATTTTATTACAAAGTTTGTTTTTTAATTTCCAGCAATCAGAAAAGCATCAGAGACAATTATAATAATATAGCTTCAATCAGAAGTCCAGTTTTATTTTAACAATGTATTTTAATTTTTGTCCTATTAAGTATTTGACCAGAACAGCCAAAGCCAAATAACTCTTTTGAATCTTTTTGTAAAAAGTCACTTATTAGTAGGAATAAGTACAAAATTATGATTAGGAATGAAATATCGTAGCTGAGTGATTCTTTCCCCCCACCTCTGGCAAACAGCTTATAAATTATTGGAGTGAATGACTAGAGAGAATAATTCTAGAGTTACGAAAACTTGCAGTAAGTGATAATATATGGACTCAAGCCATTATTTTAAAATTAAAACCCCAAATTTGCGGCTTTCAGGAGTGGAGCATCCTGGCGCTGTTTTCTCTGTATATCATAAAACAAAATAGTATGTAACAGGTAATAGGCTGCTGGGGAAGTCATGTACTCACCAAGTGATATCTCGCAGCCCTAGCCTACCTTTTCTATTGTGTGAAGCCATTCCACAGCTCAGAGGAGATTTTAGGTCTAATGGAGCAGCCCTGTACCTTAAACCTGAGACAGGAAACAAGCAGCCATGGCTGCCTATCAGGGCAGGAATTCTGAGTGGCAGGGTTCCCTTCCTCGGGGTTGTATTAATACCCTACCCTCAGGCAGGACAGATTTGTCTTTCCTCTCTGAAGCAAAGTAGGGTGAGCAGAGCATTCATCCAAGGTACTAACCCCCTGCAGTTAAGCACCCCGGGAGATGAGTCATGATGGGATCTCTTCCCCTGCTCATTTAGTCTTATTCCACATAGACCATATAATAAAATATGTATCTATAATATGTACACAGTTTATCATAGATAATAAAGTCAATAAAGTATCACCCTGATGTTTGATCATCTTTTGTCTCCCACTCTAAGTTCCATTAGGAAAGCGATATGTATGTTTCTCCATTTCCAGTGCCTGAAACAGGACCTGGCAGAGTGAAAGTGTTCAGAATGTACCACTGAATGGATGAACCAATGACTAATTGGTATATGACGTTAATTCTCTTCTGACATAAACTAAGTGTTGCTCAGTTTGACTCTAGAGTTTAAACAGGGCTTTGAATTCAGGTGTTTGTTTTCTGAGGTGGGATGGAAGTGAAAGAATTAGCATCCCTAAGAACTATGGGAAAAGACTCAAAATAGATGGACTTTGGTTGACCTTTTAGGAAGGGTGTGAAATGCCCATTTCCTGAAGTCTCATTTTGTCAGGAGTCTTTCTTAGACCTTGTCTTTGAACAGCTTTCTTTTACCCCAACACATTGAAGAGGCTTTACTTGGTAGTGCTCATTTCAGTTTGTTAAGGGTTTAATACAGTTATAGTCAATTCTATGTAAAAAATTCCTAAGGTTGTGAAATCTTAATATGTTCTGAGTTGAAATATTCCCATTGGAGTCACCTGCTAATTAAGATCCTATCTATTCTGTATGGAAGAGCCATAATTTTGCATGGTGGCAGTAGCTCTCCAGGAAAAACAACAGGCAAAATTGCCACAAATGTAGCTAAATAGCCTGAAGAAACAAATAGTCCATTGCCAAATTTTACACAGATTCTTTAGTATAAGTTACTGTTGTATAAGAGTTTTGTCTTAAGAATGACAATTATGAATGTAAAACAATGTGGCAAATTTGAAACACTTTTTAATTGCTTAGTTTTAGATTAATTACAAGGTTTTTCCTCCCAGAATTATCAAATATACCAAAATTCAAACACGTTGTGTATTAGGGAGGTGATGTGTCCTTTCAGAAGCCAAAGATGTAATTGGAAGAAAAATAACATTGATAGAATCTGTAAAATATAAAAAAAACTCTTACTATATCACAATGGAAATAACTAAGAAAGTCAAAATCATGATAATAAAGAAAGAATCATATGAGTCAAAATACTGAAATTGAAAATGGCAATAAGGTGATGAATAAGATTTGAAAATTAGATCACTTCCAAATAGAAAGCCAAAAAGCATAAGGGAGTTGAAAGAATTTGTTAAAAGGAATACAATTTTTGGGAGAACAAGGCACATGTTAAGGTTAACAGCTGCTTCATACTGAGCCATTTTGCTTTTGACAAGTCCATTCTCTTTCTTTATTGTCTCTTATGTTGAGCAGTAATTTTAGTCAATACTCTAAATATGAAATAAACTTGTTAGTGGTTTTCACAAATTTGACATTAATCCCAGAATTACAGAAAATGTTATTGACAAATTGTGAAGCTAAAAAAAATGTTTTTCTAAATTCTCAAACTCAAAACAAATTTTGATCAATGATATGCAAAGAAGACAATCAACTTTCTAGTGTCTCAGTAGAAAATATCCCCAAATCATTTTCATATGAAGAGGTAATGAAAACAAAAAGTGCAGCCAAAAACAGAAGGAAAAAAGGATCATTAGGGTCTGTCAAACACTTAAGAAAATATGCTACTTTTACAAATGTAAAAACATATAGTATTTGTCAATGTTGAAGAATTTGTAATTTGTAGTGAATTTATAGTCATTCTAAATTTTTGTTAGTACCTAATTTCATACCTGTTACTATTACTTTCCTCAAAATTGGCCTCCAGGTTGTCTCAGGTTTGTCTCTGCTTCCAAAGACTACAAAAGTAAAGTGAAATTACCTCTGACTTTGTTTTGGTCCAAAGCACACCTGCTCTAAGGCTCTGGAAAGGTACCTTCTTCTTTGGGGAGATCTATTTGATGGGATCAAGATGGAAAAGAAATGGTGTTCAGATGTAGGGAAGAGAAAATTACATTCTTCTCAATAGAAGGACCAGAAAACATGAACATGCATTTCCGTCTGTAATGAAATAAAGCCCTGTTTATTATTCCATTAGGATGTAAGAGTCTGACTTGAAATGTATTAAATCTGAATATGAAGATCAACAACAAAAAATTAAATTACAAGTGATAACAAAGTATTGACACTTAGCATCAAATAAGTCTATTTGAATAAGTGAGCCCCAGCTGTAGTTCTAGTCCATGTAATTATAATTTAAAACTCTTGGTTTCTATGGTAAGAATTATCAAGTCTGAATGTGCCCAAAGCTTACATCCTAGGAAAAAAGGAAAACTCTTAAATGTAGGTATAATTGTCTCAACTTCTTACAATGAGTCTTAGCATTTTGAATTTCCAGCATCTTTTAAGGAAAAATTGGGATTGCTTGATATCCCTTGGATAATTGGTCAGTCATTTCTGGGTCTTTCACCACTGCCAGGCCCATATTAGGGGGCTCCATTGTCAGAAATTCTGATTCAGTAGATGTTGGGTGAGTCCCAGGCCTCTTGATCATTAACAAATAGCAAAGTTCATCCATAAACTGTGTTTTTGTAAATGCTGTCCTAGAGCAGTTGTTTCAACCTGGGAAGATTTTGCTGTTCCTCACCACCCCCTCCAAGGGGATATTTGCTAATGTCTGGAGAACTTTTTTGGTTGTGGGGGACTGAATCAAATAGGATCACAAATCAGGTCCAACCCTTGGTCCTGTGGTGTGAATTCACTTGTAACAGGAACTTTGAAGATGGTATCAGCCCAAATTGAATAAGGGTGAACCTTAGTCTTATATGGCAGAAGTCTTTAAAGCAAAAGAAATTGGTCAGAGAGAGAAGAAGCCACAGGGAGCAGCCAGAAGCTGGAAATCAACAGGAAAAAAGATATTGCCATGTGCATTTCCATGTTACAGAAAAGCCAAGAAATCCCAAAGTTTATTGGACAGCCAAAAGATACCACGCTAGGAGGAAACGAGCCTTTCTAGCCTCTGAAACCATGCACTGACAAATTTCTGTTGATAATCCAACTCGTGTGATGTTTGTCCTAAGAAACTGAAACAGTTGTCATTGCTGGGGATTGGGATGGTGGAGGGTACTAGACTAAATTAGCAGAGACCCAAGGATGTTTCTAAACATCTTATAATGCACAGTATAGTCTTGTACAACAAAAAAGTATCTAACCCAAATGTCAAAACATCTCACAATTGAGAAACCCTGACCTAAGAGATATTAAAGCCTGGCCTTAATGTAATAAGGGAAAAAGATATCAGCATTTTTATTTTTTAGTTCCTTTATTTTCTACATTTTGAGTTGGCTTGCCCTAAAAATCATATGTTCATATCCTCACACATGTTCTCCTGAATGTGACCTTATTTTGAAACAGGGTTTTTGAAGATGTAATTCAAAAGGATGAATTCAAACTGGAATAGGGTGGGCCCTAACCCAATATAACTGTTGTGGTTTGAAATTATCATGTACCCTGGAAAAGCCACGTTTTA
Organism: Myrmecophaga tridactyla; assembly: GCA_004026745.1. Classification (NCBI taxonomy): domain Eukaryota; kingdom Metazoa; phylum Chordata; class Mammalia; order Pilosa; family Myrmecophagidae; genus Myrmecophaga; species Myrmecophaga tridactyla. The sequence continues at coordinate 17,752 of PVIY010007817.1, read as the reverse complement.
ATCCTGATCCAATCTTGTGGAAGCAACCATTTCTTTTAATCCCTAGTCAGCACTGTAGGTTGGTATCTTTTGTTTAGATCATCTCCATGGAGACATGACACACCCAATTGTGAGTATTAACTTTTGATTAGATGGAGATGTGACTCCATCCATTCCAGGTGGGCCTTCATTTGCTTACTGGAATCCTTTAAAACAGGAACATTTTTGAGAAATGAGGGAGTGGACAAAAACACCAGAAAGACCAGAGCCTAGAGAAATGGCAGAAGTCTCAGAGCTGTCAGAAACTTCACAGTAGAGCTGACACAGATGTGGACATGTGGAGAACAGAGACACGGATGTTTGGAGATGCTTGGAGCCCAGCAGACGTCACCATGAGATGTTAAGCAAGCCAGAACCTGGAGAGAGCCAAGGAAGCCAAGAGATGAAGGCCAGCCCTGGAGAAGTAAAGTGAGGAACTTCCACAGGAACAGAGGGAGCCCAGAAGCAAGGGACCAGTGTAACTTCCCAGATGACAGAGGTGCTGCAGACACTCATCGGCCTTCCTTGAATTAAAGTATCTTTCCCTGGATGTCTTAGTTTCAACATTTCCACGGGCTTAGAACTATAAACTTGCAACTTAATAAATTCCCCTATTTAAAAGCTGTTTTGTTTCCGGTACATTGCGTTCTGGAAGCCTTTAAACTAGAACAATGACTTATGTCCTTATAGGAAGAGGAAATTTTGACAGAGACAGACAGACATAAGAAGGAAGATGTCCATATGACAACATTAGGAAGAGACTGAAATTCTGCATCTGCAAGTCAAAGAACACCAAGGATTGCTCAGGAAACACCAGATGCTATAAGAGGCAAGGAGGGATTCTCCCCTTCTGGTGTCGTAGGGAGCATGGCCCTGCTTACACCTTGATTTTGGACTGCTAGCCTTTAGTATTATAAGACAAGTTTGTACTCTTTTAAGCCACTCAGTTTGTGTATTTTGTTATGGCTGCCTAGAAACTAAGACGCCTCGGTTTATATTTTCCAGTTTTTTTTCCCTACTTGCTATTAAAATTATTATATAATATGACTGTGAAGGAAATGACCCCTTATGATTAGGCCAGTTGTCTTTACTCAGTTTATTTTGTTGATCAGAGCACCATACAGAGCGGTGGACAGTTCCGTATATCCACATGCAGCCTATCATGCGAAAGTTTTTTGCCATGTACAGCAAGGTTAGGGGAAAAAGTATAGATTTTGATGACAATATGGTCTTGAGATTCAGTGGGAGACATGAACATAAATAACTTTCACATGACATGTCATGGGTGTTCAGAAGTAATACTCATTCCCTGTAGTGCCAGAGAAATGCAGAAAAGATATTGATTACTTTTTATTGGGGGAGGTTAGATAATGCCAATGAACTGCTACAACCATCTGGAGAGTACAGAACACACCCTGCCACTTTTTTTATTCCTGGTGTTTGTAGGCCAAACTGTTTCTGTCTGTACATCTTCAGGATATATAAGACCAAGCAGAGGGAATCTACCTTCTATGCAATGGTTATGACACATTTGAAAAACTGACTTCAATGCACTGTGGTATCTGTCCAAAATAGCCACAATTCTTTGCAAACCCTTTCATCATGAAATGCTACAAAGAAACAGGGCTGGCCTTGTGAATTGCTTTGCTCCACATAGAGAAGAGAAAGGGATGTTGTACAACTACTGAGCCTTTGGCTCTCTTATTTTTTACACAAAAAAATAAATTCTTTTTTATAGTTACCCTTCAGAAATACTTTTTTTTAGTTTTTATTAGAGAAGTTACAGATGTACAGAAAAATCACACAAAAATACTTATACACTCATAAAAATATTATAACTATACTATTAATTATATTACATAGTTCACGTTACTTTTACTTTTTGTGCTGTAAGTCCTATGATTTTTTAGAAACCTTATTCTAGTAATACATGTAACCCAAAATTTTCCCTTTTATCCACATTCAAATGTATAATCCAGTGGTATTAATTATATTCACAATATTGTGGTAACATCATCAGCATCTATTATGAAAATTTTTCTATCACTCCCGTTGAGTAGACTTGACACCCTGTAAAAAATCAATTGGCCATAAATCTGAGGTTTATTTCTGAACTCTCAGTTCAATTCCATTGGTTTATATGTCTGTCCTTTTGCAAGTATCATGCTGTTTTAATTACTGTATCTCTGTAATAAGTTTTAAATTTGGGACTTGTAAGCCCTTCAACTTCATTCTTCTTTTTCAATGATTTTGGAGTTTCAGGGGCTCTTACCCATCCATATGAATTTGATGATTGGCTTTTCCATTTCTATAAAAATTCTGTTGGAATTTTGATGAGATTGTCTTGAATACATAAATCACATTGGGTAGAATTGATATTTTAACAATATTCAGTCTTCAAATCCATGAGCACAGAATTTCCTTCCATTTATTTAGGTCTTCTTTCCTTTTATTTAGCAATATCTTGTGGTTTTCTTATATACAAGTCTTTATATACTTGGTTATATTTTTTCCTAATATTTCATTTTATAGTTGCTAATGGAAAGGGATTTTTTTTCTTGATTTCTTCTTCTGGTTTTCATTACTAGTAGATTCAAACACCAGTGATTTGGGGTGTTGATCTTGTACCCCACCACTTTGCTGAATTCATTTATTAGCTCTAGGAGCTATTTGCGGATTTTTCAGGATTTCCTGTATATAGGATCATGTCATTTACAAATAGGGAATGTTTTACTTTCCAATTTGGTTGACTTTTATTCTTTGTCTTGCCTAAGTGCTCTGGAAAAACTTCCAATACCATAATTAATAAGCCTGATTGCATTTGGCCTTATTGTTTGTTCCTGATCTTAGAAGGAAAGCTTTCAGTCTTTCACCTTTAAGTATATTAGCCCTGGATTTTTCAGATATACCCTTTATCATGTTGAGGCAGTTTCTTTCTATACCTGGTTTTCTGAGTGTTTTTATCAAGAAGGTGTCTGTATTTGGTCGTGTCTTTGCTGCTTCAGTTGATATGATCTTGTGGTTTTACTCCTTCATTCACCTAATATGGTGTATTACATTAATTTATTTTCTTATACTAAGCTACTCTTTCTACCAGGGATAAATCCTTCTAGATTATGGGGGTATAATTCTTTTAACATGCATTCAATTTGGTTTGCTAGTATTTTGTTGAAGATTTTTATATCTATATTAACAAAGAAATAGATCTGTAGTTTTCTTGTGGTATATTTTTCTTGTTTTGTTATGAGGATGACATTGGTGTTTGTATTAGCTAGGGTTCTCTAGAGAAACAGAATCAGCAGGAGATATCTGTAGTTATAAAATTTGTAAAAGTATCTCACATTACCATGGGAATGTAGAGTCCAAGTTCTGTAGTGCAGGCCACAAGCTGATAACAGACAAAGGTCCTTAATGGACTCTCAGGAGAGGCTGGCTGGACAACCGTGTGGATGTAAGGGTCCAAGGTCAGTAGGGCAGGCTGCAAGCTGGTAACTCCAATGAAGTTCCTCCACAAACTCTCAGGAGAGGCTGGCTGGACAACAGTGGTAATGGAAGAGTCCAAAATCCATAGGGCAGGTTGTGAAGTTTGTGACTCCTATGAAGGGTCAGGACTAAGTCCATAGGAGAGGCTCACTGGCTGAAGCAGGAAGAGTGACTGTCTCTTCTGAATCCTCCTTAAAAGCCTTCTGGTAATTAGATTAAGCATCACTCATTGCAGAAGACACTCCCCTTACCTGATTACAGATGCAATCAGCTGTGGATGCAGCCAGCATAATCATGATTTAAGTCCATGAAATGTTCTCATAGCAACAGACAGGCCAGTGCTTGCCTGACCAGACAACTGGGCACCAAGCTGACACATGAACCTGACCATGACAATTTTGTAGAATGAGTTAGGGAATATTCCCTCCTCTTCAATATTTTGGAATAGTTTGAGCAAAATTGGCATTAACTCTTCTTGGAATGTTTGTTAAAGTTCCCCTGTAAAGTATCTGTTCATTCCTATGCTTTCTTTCTTGGGAGGTTTTTGGATTACTGATTGAATCTCTTTACTTATTGTTTTATGAGATCTTCTAGCTTTTCTTGAGTCAGTGTAAACAGTCTGTGTGTTTCTAGGAAGTTGTCCATTTCATCTAGGTTATCCAATGTTTTGGACTATAGTTGCTCATAATATTCTCTTATAGTCTTTTTTATTTCTATCTGGTTAGTAGTAATGACCCCCTTTTCTAGTTTTGATTTTAGTTATGTCTTCTTTCTTCTCTTTGTCAGTGTAGCTAAAGTTTGTCAATTTTACTAATCTTTTTAAAGAACCAACTTTTGGTTTTGTTGATTCTTTTTTGTTTGTTTGTTTGTTCCTTAGCTCATTTAAATCTGCTCTTATCTTTACTTCCTTCCATCTACTCACTTTGGGTCTAATTGCTTTTTCTTTTTCTAGATCCTTTAATTTTGAGGTAAGGTCTCTGACTGAGGTCTTCCTTATTCAGTATAAGCCTTAATAGCTTTAAAATTCCCTTTAAGCACTGCCTTTACTGCATCCCATAAATTTTGGTATACTGTGTTTGCATTTTTATCAGCCTCAAGATATTTCCTAATGTCACTTGTGATTCTTCTTTGACACATAGTTTAAGAGTATATTGTTTAGTTTCTACATATTTGTGAATTTTCCATTTCTCCCTCTATTGATTTGTAGATTCTCTTTGATATAGAAGAAATATTGTATGAGTTCAATATTTTTCATTTACTGAAGCTAGTGTTGTCACTAAAATATGATCTATCATGAAGAATAATCCATGTTCACTCAAGAAAAATATATATTCTGTTTACGTTGGTTGAAGTTCTCTATATGCCTATTAGGTCTACCTGGTTTAAAGTATTATTAGATCTTCTGTTTCCTTATTGATCTTCTGTCTAGATGTTCTATTCTATATTTAAAGTGATGTACTAGATTCACCTATTAATTTTAATATCACCATTTTCTCCCTGTGCCTCTATCAATATTTGCTGTATATTTTGGTGCTTTTTTTGTTAGGTGTATATATATATATAATTATACTTGTTATGTCTGCTTGTTGAATTGACCCCTGTATCAGTATAGACTTATTTTTCTTTGTCCTTCATAACTTTTTAAATTTAAAGTCAGTTTTATCTGATATTTGTGTAGCTACCACAGCTCTCTTTTTGTTACCTCTTTTATGATATATGTTTTTTCTGCCTTTCACTTTTAAATCAACTTGTATTTTTTAATTGAAGGTGATTTTCTTGCAGATAACCTATAGTTAGTTCTGCTTTTTAATCCATTCTATCAATCTCTGCCCTTTGACTGCTATTTTAAACCATATAAATTTAAAGTCACTACTGATAATGCAGGACTTCCTTCTGCCATTTTGCTATTTAATCTTTGTAAATTTTTTTTACCTTTTTTGTACTTCAGTCTTCCTTTTAATGCCTACTTGCCTAATTTATGTTTATTTGATTTGTGTGTGTCATATCGAGAGATTTCTCATCTCGATCTGGATATATTTATCAAATATTTCCCCTGTGGTTACTGTAGGGTAAAAATTTAACATCCTAAATATATAACAGTCATATTTGTAATATGATGATACCAACTTGACTTCACTATCATACACATCCATTTTTCCTATAACTCTGTTTCACCACCTTTTTTATATGTTACCAATTATAACTTTGTACATTGTGTGTGTAAGACCATAGATTTATCATTAGTTTTTTTTTATTACAAAGTACATTTTAACAAGTAGTTAAAGAATTAATTTCAAAGTATGGTATGGGTTACAGTTCCACAATTTCAAGTGTTTCCTTCTTGCTATTCTAAGACACTGAAGACTAAAAAGAAATATCAGTAAAAAGATTCAGTAGTCAAACTCATTTGTTAAATTCTGTCTTCTCTATTGCAACTCTTCCTTTTCCTTTGATCCTTCTCCCAATCTTTAAGGATATTTAGGCAATGACTATTCTAACTTCTTCATGTTGAAAAGGGGTGTTGACATTATGAGGTAGGGGATGCAACTGGTTGATACTCTTAGAGAGACTGGTAACTCTGGGTTTCAGGGCTTACCTAGCCCAAGAACCATCTGGAGGTTTTAGGTTTCTGAAAAATAAACTCAGACAGTAAACTTTTATAGAGTCTTAGAGCTCTAGGTAGTCTTTAAGTTTTATAGGCATACCATTGGTTGGGGCTTGGCATACCAATATGGCAATTAGCAATATCTCACTGAAGCTTGCATAAGAGTAACTTCAGAATAGCCCCTCAACTCTTTGAAATCTCTTAGCCACTGATACTTATTTTGTTACATTCCCCCCCCCCCCAATTTTGGTCAGGTAGGTATTGTTGATTCCATGGTGCCAGGACCAGGCTCATCCTGGGAGTCATTGCCCACATTACCAGAGATACTTACACCCCTAGACATTGTGTTTGGGTTGTGAAAACCTTGGGTCTGATGCACCTTTTATCTACCTTATTGACAGATGAGTAAAACATATGGATTAAAAATAAATAAATAATAGGGGGAACAAATGTTAAAATAAATTTAGTAGATTGAAACGCTAATGATCAATGAAAGGGAGGGGTAAGGGGTATGGTATGCATGAATTTTTTTCTGTTTTCTTTTTCTGAATTGATGTAAAGTTTCTAAGAAATGATCATGATGATGAATATACAACTATGTGATGATATTGTGAGTTATTAATTATATAACAAGAGTGGAATGATCATATGGTAAGAATGTTTGTATTTGTATGTGGTTATGTTTCAAAAATAAACAAAAAAAATTGGAAAAAAAGAGAGAGGTCATATCTGAGCAACAAAAGCGGTTCTTTAGAAGTAACTCTTGGGCATAATTATAAGTAGGCTTAGCTTCTCTCTTACAGAAATAAGTTTCATAAGAGCAAACTTCAAGATCTAGGGCTTGTCTTATTAACTTGGGAGTCCCTAGTGTTTGAGAGAGAATTAGATTTCCCAGGTGGGAAAGTTTAATAGTTCCATATTTTTTCTCCAGTCCCTCAAGGGACTTTGCCAATACTTTTTAATTATCTGCCCAACATACTGTGGAATTTATCTGGGTATTACATTAAGCTATGTAGAATTGCAAGACATTGTTCCCAATTCAGGTTCCATGTGTTTATGTTGTTTGACTGAACTGGCTAGACAGGTTAAATTAGATTGTGTAAACAGAAAATTTAGGTTTTGGACAAAACGAATCTCTTTTCATTTGATCTCATATACTAGATGAAGTTCTATAATATCATCCTTTACTTCGTATTCTGATTTACCTTAGTCCCAACTAGATTGGCTTTGTTCTTGTCTCTAATTTAAGCCTGATCTGTTTTTATGGTTTGACAGTTGCTATACATAGGAATGCTAACTTTCAGAGGTGCAGAACAATTCCAGCTCTGAGTCTTACATGTTACACAGATAAACAAAGTTTCAGGATATTTCAGGTTATACACGCATGCGACAGCATCTCAGAATTTAGAAATAACATTTAAAACTTGGGAATAAATGTGATAGTTGTAAGAGCTTAGAATCTAGGTCCCAATTTTCTTAAAATATTGTATGGTCTTTTTTAGAAAATACTTAGTCCTTTTGTTTCTGGCTTATTTTGCTCAACGTAATGTCCTCATTATCCATTCACCATGTTGCATGCCTCTCTGTAGCCACACAATATTCCATCATATATAGCCACACAATATTCCCTCTGTATACATTCCTTTCTGTGGCCACACAATATTCCATCATATGTATACACCGAAGTTCATGGTTCTGCTCCTCAGTCAGTATGCTTCTCAGCCACCTCTATCCATTGGATATCATGAATAGCGGTGCCATAAACATCAGTGTAAAAATATCTATTCAAATACCTGCTTTTCAGTGCTTTTTAGTATATTGCCAGTAATGGGATTGCCTAATCATATGGTGACTCTGACTTTAGCCTTCTGTGGATCCTCTAAATTACCCTCCAGTGGGTCTACCCCATTCTGCTACCATACCAACATTGAATAGATATACCTCTCACTCCACATTTTCTCTAGCAATTGAATCTTTCTGTTTATTTATCTGTTTTGAATCAGCAGCTTTTGTTGAGATATAGTATATATTCTATACAAAATAGCATATAGCATATATTATATCCAAAATAAACAGTGTTTCACAGTAACGTCCCTTAGTTGTATAATCATCATCACTCTCAATTTTAGGAAATTTTCATTGCTCTAAAGAGAAAAATAACAGACATATCTATACAAAAGAGAAAATCCCTCCCCTTAACTCTTGTTTCTGCCTCCCCAAATTATTTACCCTTAATGTTGTTGTGGTACTTGTGATGTATACCTGTTAAATATGATGATAGCATGCAATACGTGGTTTTTCCATATACCCCTTGTGCCAGTTTGAATCTCTTGTAGACCCCAGAAAAGCCATGCAGTTTAATCCTCATTCAATATTGCTGGGTGGGATCTTTCTGATTGTTTCTATGGAGATGCGACCCATCCAATTGTGGGTGGTAACTTTTGATTAAATGGTTTCCACAGAGATGTGTCTCTACCCATTCAAGTTGGGGTTGCTTACTGGAGCCCTTTAAGAGGGAACCATTTTGGAAAAGGTAGAGATCCAGGAGACCCAGCAGGGCCAACAGAATGGACAGAGCCCTAGGATAAGCCATTGAAGAAATCTGGAGAGAAAGCTAGCTGATGTCACCATGTGCCTTTCCAGCTGAGAGAGAAACCCTGAATGTCATCACCCTTCTTGAACCAAGGTATCTGTATTAGTTAGGGTTCTCTAGAGAAACAGAATCAACAGGAAACACTCGCAAATATAAAATTTATAAAACTGTCTCATGTAACCATGGGAATGCAGAGTCCAAAATCTGCAGGGCAGGCTGTGAAGTCAATGATTCTGATGGAGGGCCTGGACAAACTCCACAGGAGAGGCTCACTGGCCAAAGTAGGAAGAGAGCCTGTCTCTTCTGAATCCTCTGTAAAAGGGTTCCAGTAATTAGATCAAGCATCACTCATTGCAGAAGACATGCCCCTTGACTGATTACAAGTGTTATCTGTAGATGCAGCTGACGTGATCATGATTTAATTCCATGAAATGTCCTCATCACAACAGACAGGCCAGCACTTGCCCAACCAGACAAACAGGTACCACCATTTGGCCAAGTTGACACATGAACCTGACCATGACAGTACCCCCCTTGTGAACTTGACAGCTATACATATAACCTTAAACCATACTTAATTTCTAAACAAAAATCAATAAAACACACATTTTTTCTTACAATACTCAACTGTTCTGCATATAACTGGAAACACATTAAATCTCTCCAGAATAGGGTACAAGTACTTGGATAATTTTCATTCTTAAACTTGATATCTTAAAACTTAAATAGTATAACATAAACAAAACAGCATTACAGACCTTGTTTCTGTAACTGATCACGTGGTTATAGTTCATATTTATCACTACCTTCTTCTACAACCCATTCCCTTTACCCTCAGCAAGCGCTTCAGCTGGCCGTGGTTCTTTGCCTGGTGGGGTGACTCAAACCTTCATTCCTGAAGTTTCAGACCCATTGGTAGTCCTGCCTGGATCGGCTATTGCAGTTTTCCATTGATTTTAATCACAGGGCATGGTAGTACTAAAAGACGCCCTAGGGGATCTCCTATGTTCCAAGAAAACTCTTCTTTATCTCCATTGTGTAGTTGCAGTCCTATTTCTCCCTGATAGTCAGGGTCAATCACCCCAGACAATAATGCAATCCCCTTCTTGGCTTGTTGATCCAGGGGGCATGAGTAGCTCAAAGTGACCAGGTGGCAGTCTTAGATTCCAGTTCAATGGAATCACTGTTGTTTCTCCTGGTGGAAGGACTCCCCCTTTTGGAACTAAAACCTGTAGACCAGCAGAGCTCATTTTCCTAGTGGATCACTAGGGATAATAGTGAGTGGTACCACTTCCATTTCCACCCCTTGGTTCCTGGACCCATGGACCCTGGCCATGGGATAAACAGCACCATACAGTGGATGCTGATTCAGAGCATAAACAGCTTCCTGCAGAACATTACTCCAGACTTTCAAGGTACTGCCACCTAGTTGGCACCATGATTGCATTTTCAAAAGGCCATTCCACTGTTCTATCAATCCAGCTGCTTCTGGATGATGGGAACATGGTAAGACCAGAGAATTCCATGAACACGTGCCCATTCCCGCACTTCATTTGCTGTGAAGTGTTTTCCTTGATCAGCAGCAATGCTATGGGGAATACCATGATGATGCATAAGGCATTCTGTAAGCCCACAGATGGTAGTTTGGGCAGAAGCATTGTGTGCAGGGAAAGCAAACCCATACCCATAGTATGTGTCTATTCCAGTTAGAACAAATCGCTGCCCGTTCCATGAAGGGAGTGGTCCAATGTAATCAACCTGCCACCATGTAGCTGACTGATCACCTTGGGGAATGGTGTCATACCGGGGACTGAGTGTGGATCTCTGCTGCTGGCAGATTGGGCACTCAGCAGTGGCTGTAGCCAAGTCAGCCTTGGTGAGTGGAAGTCCATGTTGCTGAGCCCATGCATAATCTCCATCCTTACCACCATGATCACTTTGTTCATGAGCCCAGTGGGAAATGACAGGAGTTGCTGGGGAAAGAGGCTGACTGGTATCCACAGAATGGGTCATCTTATCCACTTAATTATTAAAACCTTCTTCTGCTGAAGTCACCCTCTGGTTTGCATTCACATGGGACACAAATATGTACTTGTTTTTAGCCCATTCAGAAAGGTCTATCCACATACTTCTTCCCCAGACCTCTTTGTCACCAATTTTCCAATTATGGTCTTTCCAAGTCCCTGACCATCCAGCCAAACCATTAGCTATAGCCCATGAGTCAGTATACAAACGCACCTCTAGCCAGTTTTCCTTCCAAGCAAAATGAACAACCAGGTGCACTGCTCAATGTTCTGCCCACTGGGAGGATTTCCCCTCCCCACTGTCCTTCAAGGACACCCAGAAAGGGGTTGTAGCACTGCAGCTGTCCACTTTGGGATGGTACCTGCATATCGTGCTGAACCATGTGCAAACCAGGGCCGAGTTTTCTCTTCCTCAGTCAAGTCACTGTAAGGAACTCCCTAAGAGGTCATAGCTCTGGTCTGGGAAAGAGAAGATAATGTGGCAGGAGGGGAGACCATGGCATTTGGGCCACTTCCTCGTGTAACTTACTTGTGCCTTCAGGACCTGCTCTGGCCCAATCTTGTATATACTATTTCCATTTTACAATAGAGTGCTGCTGTGCACGCCCAACTTTATGGCTTGGTGGGTCAGACAACACCCAACTCATGATAGGCAACTCAGGTCTCATGGTAAATTGGTGGCCCATGATTAAGCGTTCAGTCTCTACTAAAGCTCAGTAGCAGGTCAAAAGCTGTTTCTCAACAGGAGAGTAGTTATCTGCAGCAGATGGTAAGGCTTTGCTCCAAAATCCTAAGGGTCTGCATTGTGATTCTCCTATGAGGACCTGCCAAAGGCTCCAAACAGCATCTCTATTTGCCACTGACACTTCCAGCACCATTGGATCTGCTGGATCATATGGTCCAAGTGGCAGAGCAGCTTGTACAGCAGCCTGGACCTGCCGCAGAGCCTCCTCTTGTTCAGGTCCCCACTCAAAATTAGCAGCTTTTCTGGTCACTTGATAAATGGGCTGGAGTAGCACACCCAAATGAGGATTATGTTGTTGCCAAAATCCAAAGAGACCAAGTAGGCATTGCGCCTCTTTTTTGGTCATAGCAGGGGCCAGATGCAGCAACTTCTCCTTCACCTTAGAAGGGATATCTTGACATGCCCCACACCACTGGACACCTAGAAATTTCACTGAAGTGGAAAGGCCCCTGTATTTTTGTTGGACTTATTTCCCATCCTCTGACACACAAATGCCTTACCAGTAAGTCTAGAGTAGTTGCTACTTCTTGCTCACTAGGTCCAATCAACATGATATCATCAATATAATGGACCAGTGTGATGTCTTGTGGGAGGGAGAAACAATCAAGGTCCCTGTGAGCAAGATTATGACATGGGGCTGGAGAGTTGATATACTCCTGAGGTAGGACAGTGAAAGTTTATTGCTGACCTTGCCAGCTGAAATCAAACTATTTCTGGTGGTCCTTACTAACAGTTATTGAGAAAAAAGCATTTGCCGTATCAATAACTGCATACCAGGTACTGGGGATGTATTGATTTGCTCAAGCAAATGATACCACATCTGGAACAGCAGCTGCAATTGGAGTTACTACTTGGTTGAGCTTATGATAATTCACTGTCATCCTCTAAGACCCATCTGTTTTCTGCACAGGCCAATTAGGAGAGTTGAATGGGGATGTGGTGGGAATTACCACTCCTACATCCTTCAAGTCCTTATGAGTGGCAGTAATCTCAGCAATCCTTCCAGGAATCCAGTATTACTTCTGATTTACTATTTTGCTAGGTAGGGGCAGTTCTAGTGGCTTCCACTTGTCTTTTCCCACTATAATAGCCCTCACTGCATGAGTTAGAGAGCCAATGTGGGGATTCTGCCAGTTGCTTAGTATGTCTATTCCAATTATACATTCTGGAACTGGAGAAATAACTACAGAATGGGTCCAGGGGCCCACTGGCCTAACTGTGAGATGTACCTGAGCTAAAACTCCATTGATCGCCTGGCCTCCATAGGTCCCCACTCTGACTGGTGAACTAGAGTGATGTTTTGGGTCCCCTGGAATTAATGTCACTTCTGAACCAGTGTCTAATAATACCCCAAATATCTGATCATTTCCTTTTCCCCAGTGCACAGTTACCCTGGTAAAAGGCTGTCAGTCTCCTTGGGGAAGGCTTGGAGGAAGATTAACAGTATAAACTTGTGGCAGTGTAATAGGCTTCTCCCCCAAAGGGACCTGGCCTCTCCTTCATTCAAGGGCTCTGGGTCTATAAACTGTCTCAAGTCTGGAAATTGATTAAGGGCCTGTGACTCTGTGTTTTTGTAATTCAAGTTAGACTTCTGTTCACTTGACCTAGAACTCTTTTGTTTCTACAGCTCAAAAACGAATTTAGTAGACTGCCCATCTATTATATTTCTAGGTACCCCGTGATTTATTAGCCAATGCCACAAATCTCTGCGAGTCATATAATTTTGACTCCTGTTTTGAGTTTGTGGTCTATTATAATAGCCACGTCTACCCTGTCTTTGACGATTAAGTGCTGCCACCTGGCTTCTGCCAACTCGGGACCTGGTCATTCCCATTGTGTTTAAGGATTCCAGCTCGGTGACAGCAGTTCCTTCAGTAACATCTGGCCTACAGAGAAGTGCAACTACAGAGCTCTTCAGAGATGATGGTGCTAGTCTCACAAATTTATTTCTCACTGTTCTGGTAAAAGGTGCATCCTCCGGACATTCCTGGTGTGTAAGAGCAGGCTTTGCATGATAAATCCACTCTAACATTCCTATCTCTCTAAGCCTCTGGGTCTCCTCATCTACATTATACCAGGACAATTCTAGCATTTCAACATCAGGTAACTTTGGTCACCTTTTGATCCATGTTTCAACCAACCATCCAAACAAATTGTTAATACCTTTTCTAACCCCTCGAACTATAACATTGAAAGCAGAATCTCTGTTTTGTGGGCCCATATCAATAAATTCAGTCTGATCCAGCCTTATATTCCTCCCACCATATCCCATACCCGTAAAATCCACTGCCACACATATTCCTCTGATTTCTGTTTATATAAATTGGAAAACTCAAACAATTATTTTGGAGTATAACATACCTCCTCATATCTGATACTTTGTACCTCACCTTTAGGGGCCTGTTGGGACTTTAGTTATAGGTACGGAACAAATGAGGGGTGGTGGGGGTGGGTCATGAAAAGAATTAGAAATATCTTCCAAGTCATTTGGCTCAGGGTGTTTATTTGTAGTTTCATCTGGTGAAACAGGATTAATCACTCTGGGGCTAATCCCTTCAGGAGGAGGTTCGGTGGCCAACTTCTCAAGGCAGGCTGGAGGTGGGGTGACTATGTCCTCAGGGAAGACTATTATAGGGTTATCTAGAGAAGACTCAGCATGACCTAGGGTTTCAACCTCACCCCTGACATCATTATTAATCCATATGTCACCTTCCCATTTTTCAGGTTCCCACTCCTTTCCAATCAATGCCCTCACTTTAACAGCACACACCCTGCAACATTGAGATTTCAGTTCACGTTGTAAAGTTGCTACTCTAACAATAAGATTCTGAATCTGATTTTCAGAGATCTCAAGTCTACAGCTATAGGAAATAAAATTTTCCTTCAGGATACTCATAGAAATTTCTACATCAATCAGACTGCACTTAAAACTTCTTGTTTGAAGCCGTAAGCCCATCCCTTTCACTCTTTAACATATCCAGTGTATCTAACAACAACCAGCCAACATCTCTATACCTCTTATTTCCACAAAACTCTGTAAAGATGTCAAAAACATTATCCCCCAGAGCCTGGCTTTGTACAAGTGAAGCATTAGGAGAATCGAATGGTGATATTTTGACTTTCTCTTTTGCCAACTCACTCCATGGATTGGGAGTGTCATTCTGATTATGGGAATCAGAGTCCTTAGTGCCTTTGAGTGCAGTCAGAGTAGAAAACCATTCATAAAACCCATTTTTAAGATTGTTTCTTAAGAACCACTCCTGGTACCAAGTTGTATTACTTAGGGTTCTCTAGAGAAACAGAATCAACAGGAACACTCACAAATATAAAATTTATAAAAGTGTTTCATGTGACCACGGGAACGCAGAGTCCAAAATCCTCAGGGCAGGCTGTGAAGCCAACAATTCTGATGGAAGGTCTGGATGAATTCCACAGGAGAGGCTTGCCAGCCGAAGCAGGAAGAGAGCCTGTCTCTTCTGAATCCTCCTTATAAGGCTTCCTATGATTAGATTAAGCATCACTCATTGCAGAAGACACTCCCCTTTGGCTGATTACAAATGTAATCAGCTGTGGATGTAGCTGACATGATCATGATTTAAGTCTATGAAATGTCCTCATCACAACAGACTGGTCAGTACTTGTCCAACCAGACAAACAGGTATCACCACTTGGCCAATTTGACACATGAACCTGACCATGACAGTATCTTTCCCTCAATGCCTTAGATTGGACATTTTTTTAGACTTGCTTTAATTTGGACATTTTCATGGACTTAAAAGTATAAACTTGCAACTTAATAAATTTCCCTTCTTAAAAGCTGTTTCATTTCTGGTATATTGCATTCTGGCAGCTTTTGTAAACTAAAACAGATTTGGGTACTGGAGTTGTGGGGTGCTGCAAACACCAAATATTTTGGAACATTTTTTTAAATGGATAAGGGGAAGATTCTGGAGGAGCTGTGAGAGTTTTATAGAGAACTAGAATGCTTTGAAGAGGCTGTTCATAGAAAGGGGGACTCTAAAGATATTTCTGACAAGGCTTTAGACAGAAGTGAGGAATGTGCCATTGTAAACTGGAAAGAAGGTGATCCTTGTTTTAAAATGGCACAGAATCTTGCAAAAGTGTGTATTGCTGTTGGATAGAAGTTAGAATTTAAAGATGACAACCCAGGATACTTAGCTGAGCAGATTTCCAAATTAAATGTGGAAAATGCAGTCTAGTTTCTCCATGTAGCTTATAGTTAAATACTACAGGAAAGGGAGAAGTTGGGAACTGAAATCTTAGGTGCGAAGGAGCCAGAAATTGATCATCTGGAAAATTCTGGGCTTCCAGAGAGTGATGCCCCAAGTGAGGATTTAACCAAACATGGAAGAAGTCTGCCATTACAGGAAAAGCCAAGATTGGAGATGGAGTTTTCCAGGAAAGGCTTGTATAAATTCCTTTTGTCTGATGGGCATGATCGAGCATATTGCTTAGAAAACCAACAAGATCATTTGTGACATCTGTATAAATGGAACCACCATTGCCAATCTGGACTAAAAGGCTCAGAAGAGGGGCAGATTGAAGGTAAAATGTCTTCAGAAGCAGAACCATGGAGGCTAAGGTCTGAATTCAAGAGACCTGGGCCAGGAGAGTAGACCCACTCAAGTACTTGGAGAAGATGAGTTTGACCCAAAGGCGGAGGATGGGGCTTCCACTTCCTTGCAATGGAAGAGTTATGCCACCTCGAGCCTTGGAGAGGGTAAGCACATTCCTTGGGAAGTGGGGAGAGCCTGGCTCCCATCATATTGTTTTGGACAGGTTGAGTGTGTGCCCTGGAGATGGCAGAGAGCCCAGGTGCAGCCCCAATGCATGGTGTGCTGGTTTGAAAGGGTATATGCCCCCTAAGAAAAGCCATGCTTTAATATAAATCCCATTTCATAAAGGTAGAATAATCTCTATTCAGTGCTGTGTGTTTGAAACTGTAATGAGATCATCTCCCTGGATGATGTGATTTAGTTAAGAAGGATTGTTAAACTGGATTAGGGGATGACATGTCTCCACCCATTTGAGTGGGTCTTGATTAGTTTCTGAAGTCCTATAAAAGAGGAAACATTTTGGAGAATGAGAGGCTTCAGAGAGAGCAGAGAATGCTGCAGCACCACGAAGGAGGGAGTCCACGAGCCAGCAAACTTTGGAGATGAAAAAGGAAAATGCCTCCCGGGGAGCTTCATGAAACCAGAAACCAGGAGAGTAAGCTAGCAGATGATGCCATATTCACCATGTGCCCTTCCAGCCGAGACAGAAGCCCTGACTGTGTTTGCCATGTGCCTTCTCACTTGAGAGAGAAACCCTGAACTTCACTGGCCTTCTTGAACCAAGGTATCTTTCCCTGGATGTCTTTGATTGGACATTTTTATGGACTTGTTTTAATTGGGACATTTTCTCGGCCTTAGAACTGTAAACTAGCAACTTATTAAATTCCCCTTGTTAACAGCCATTCTGTTTTGGTGTATTGCATTCCAGCAGCTAGCAAACTAGAACAATTTTGGTACCGGGAAGTGGGGTGCTGCTACTGCAGTTTGCAAATACCAAACATGTTGGAACGGCTTTTCAAATGGATAAAGGGAAGAATCTGGAGGAGTTGTGAGAAGCTTGATAGAGAAGGCCTAGAATGTTTTGGAGAGACTGCTGGTAGAAATGTGGACTCTAAAGATACCTCTGATGAGGCCTTAGACAGAAATGAGGCACATGTTATTGCAAACTGGAAGGAAGGCGATCCTTGTTTTAAAATGGCAGATAATCTGGCAAAGTTGACTAATGGTATTGGCTGGAAGGCAGATTTTAAAAGCCATGAACTTGGATATTTAGCAGAAGAGATCTCTAAATTAAATGTCGAAAGTGCAGCCTGGTTTGTCCTTGCAGCTTATAGTGAAATGCGACAAGAAAGAGATAAGCTGAAAACTGAACTCTTGAGTAAAAAGAAACCAGAAATTGAGGTCCTGGAAAATTCTGGGCCTACAGAAAGGGAGACCCCAGAGTATAGTGCCGTGTGTGTGGATTTAAACAAATGTGGAACCAGCCAGCCATTTCAGAGAAAGCCAGGATTGGACATGGAGTTATCCAGGAAGGATTTGTGGAAACTCCTTATGTCTGATGGGCATGATCTAACACTACTGCATAGAAAGCCTACGAGAGTGTTGTGGAACCTGTATAAACAAAGCCGCTGCCAGTCTGGACTGAGGGGTTCAGAGAAGGGACACACTGGAGGAAAAGTAACTTCAGAGGCAGAACCATGGAGGCTG